>WEIT01030457.1:51459-94596 GCA_013389985.1 Dryoscopus gambensis | reverse complement strand
ACTGCCTTGAATTTTTGTTTTAAAAAAAGAAAGTTATTATCTCTACATTTTTGTTGGTGTGCATTTGTTGATGACATATAAACACTATATAGGAAAATTCAAGATGTTCTTCCCACAACAGCAGCAACAGTAATTTGAAAGTATCAGTGAAATCAAATTTTATTGAGGTCATGTTCAAAGTCTGAACGCCACAGGACTAGACTTAAAATTTGAAATCCCTCTAAGTGGGGGAATGAAAACTGTGAGTACTTTTAAAACTTTTAATTTTTTTACCGTCTATATCAACCTACATATTTGGTGCTTATCTAAAGGATCTTGAGAGTATCAGAAAATAATCAGAAGAGAGACACAGAAGAGAGGCCCTTCCTCTTTTGAAGGCATTTAAAAGCAGTAGTCATTTAGAAAATCTTGGTCATATATATCACACAAACTAACCCCCAAATCAAATGTCACAAATATAATTAGTAGCTGATACAAGTTCAATGTTGTACTATTGACAAGATAATGAATGTTCTTTCAGCAGCATTAGAACTCTCCCCTTAATATCTTTCTCTGCTAGAAAGCACAGATTATGTACAATTAAAATCTTTTGATGCAGACCTAGATTTTAATGATGTTTTGTCAAGTCCCAGTTGAGAAAATTGGTCATTTTTGCCTTGGCTTGACATCAAATCCATTTTGCATTAATGAAATTTTAAAAGCTGGATTTCTTTTTTTACATTTGTGGCCCACTGCCTCTGGGACTGTAGTGTCTGAAGAGTTGCTGCAGTGCTTCTGGCAGTGTGCAGTCTCTCACAGGACTAGTGGTTCCTTATTAAAGAGAGACACAGCAACAATTATACAACTTAATATGTCATAAATCAAACAAATGCACACAATTTACTGGATATTTTTAATCCTTCAGAAGCACGTTGCTGGTGATAGCTTTTTTAAAATTTGTTAGTTGGCTGGTTAAGTTTTGGGGTTTTTTTGTTTTCCTGCCTGGACTGAAGAAAAATCTTTATATTAAAATATTTACAATCTTCCCTAGAGAGAAGCTTTTAGTTGTGCTCAACTTCACACCAGATTCTGCATACATCTTTGCTTGTGCTAAAGTTACATGAGCATTTACTGTGCCAGCAGTTCCACTGAAATCCATCCTATTGAGTTCACCCCTAAAGTTAATAAAAAGCTGAAATATATAAACTGGTGGTTTACATGAGGGTCTGCAAAGATGTCACATGGGATGCTAAGTAATAGACAGACTAGTGCATTGGGCACTTTGACACTTTGTTTCCGCTGATTAAGAGATTTGAGGTTAAATTCAAAAAGTTATCTTGATTTTGAAGTGGGAATTTATAAAGAAAACCTTCCTGACCAACACAATAACCCAACAACAGTCCTCGCCAGGTCCAAGTCACAGCTGTGCCTTCACATTATTTATGAGAGTACTTACAAGCTAAGACATGCATTCATGGGAATTGTGTAATTAAACTGAATTTTAATTTAACGCAAAAGATCGTGTGGACCTTAGGCTTTATGAATAAGAGTGGCTTATTTGGGTTTAGGTAAATCTGTTCCCAAAGGATTTCTGCTAAGCTGAATAAAGCAAGTTATTTTATTGTGACTATTCACAAATATTTCCTACTGGATATTGGTTAAGCTATCTCAGTTTAAATTTATACCTTAAATCATTTCTGCAAAATTTTCTCAGGAAAAAATATCCAAATAAATCAAACCTGACAGACCTAAACCTCAGTGCTATAGTTTTCCATCTGTGAAATTTGGTGAATTAATCCTTGATTTCTCCTAGCCTTTTTCAGTCTTAGGTGTTGAGACTGCAGGCTGCGAATGGGTAGAACCATTTTTTTTCTGTGAGCACAGTAAGGCACTAATCTCAGAAAGGGCCTTCAGGTGCTACTGTAAAACAGTAGCATTATTACAGTCGTAAAACAGCGTTATTAATATGTAATTCTTGCACTATAACCATCCATATAAGCAGTGAATTGCCTTCATTTTCTTACCTACTTTCAACATGTCTCTGAATGTGAAATGGTGTCACATAATTCTAAAGAACACGCTAATTCTCATGATAATCAAAGAAGAAAATTCTAGAGGGATTAAATCATATTCCTTTTTACAGAATGAGCATGATAAAAGATGCTGTTTCTACAGAAACACACAGGGACTCTAATGCTGAAAATCTTATAATCCTTCTGAATCTCAAGTTAATTAAAATAAAACTTTCTTGATCATGCTAGCTAAACTAATATGAAAATTTATCAGTTACTCAGAGTTACAGTATATGCTTTTAAATTTCCACTGGAAAGCATAATCCTAATGCTGAGACTTACCTACACTGAATCAGAGTAGTATTTTGAGCTTTTCAGTGTAAGTCATGTATTTTAAAACAGAAGTATCTCTCTCACCACTACTAATGCAGCTGATATTATTCCAGACAATCCCTTTTAAATGTTCATATTTTCAGTATTTCACATTTTTACAACTAAGTTTAATGAAATATATTTTAAAAAACCATAGTTATTTTAAAATTTTGCATATTAGTCATACCCTAAATGCATTATTTAATACTCCTACTGTCTGAAATTTTTTCAGTCATGACTGTTTCATTGATGTGTTAGTACTGAAAAAGAAAGAAAAATGTCTTTTGGATTTTTAGTGGTTACATAGTGATGCTGTTCTACGATCTAGGCACTGAAATATGACTGCAACTTAAGATGCAACTAGAAAATACCTTAGGTCTCCATTTGTATAGATGTGTACAACAAGTACTTGTGGGACATGATGCTTCTAATATCCTTCACATGACTTGTTTGTAGCTACACACGGCTTTTCCAATCCTGAAACTAGTTTCCAGGAAAGTTAACTCTTTTATTTGTCTTTTTTAATTCCAATGAAGATTTTACTTAGATTTCAAAAATTTTCAATAAACTTCTTTGATGAACCACTGATCCACTCCAAGTATTTATGTTGGTGTCATGACATAACATGCTTGACAAGCTTAAGCAAATGTTTCCTATAATTCATTCAAAATCATATATGAAACTCTGACTAAAGTGATATTTTAAAGACAGGGCAAAAAAAAAAGAAGCATTTGAGAAATGGTTAAACACACTGCATTTAGATACAGTGTTACGTCAGCTGCTAGCCAGAGGATATACACTATTTATGGTTGTATAATCAGTAAAAGAAAGTCTTTCTGGCTATTCCTTGTCAGATTCACACATTACCCCCAGAATGACCTCCGTTAATATCTACCATGTCAGAAGGGGAAAAATCTTTCATTTTTTGTGCTGTTTATAGTATAATATGTCAATCAGTTTCATGGCCTGAAAGTGACAGAGTGGCTGTATTCATTTTTTCGGTTTGACAAAACGACAGAAGCAAAACAAATTTCTATTTTGTGACTTAACTATGATGAAATTTATTTTCTTCACAGAGTTCATTGGACAGCCGATTACATATATTGCAGCAACAGATTGTTTCACGTACATGTAAATGTGCTTTGACCACTAAATGAAGTGGGAGGTTTGACAGAGGACTCTTCAGCTAGGAAGAGTGATGGGCTCCCATTTGTCACTCTTGAGACAGCTGATTTTTCAAACCCAGCACACGTTATAATAGTTTTTTAAGCCATCATCTGGACATGGTCTTGATGTCAGCTAGCAAAGACTTGCTGACAATTCATCACGTTGGAGAGCAAGGCTGGCAAGGACCCAGGGGAGATACAATCAATGAGCCAAAGCCCAAGACTACTGGAAAGAAGGAAGTGGGTAAGATGCTCAGAAAAAGCCAATTAGCAGCTTCTCCTGTGGCCTATATTACTGATACATGTTTGACTTTTAACTAACCATCCCCTTCAAAGTTACAGACTTTCCCTCTTTCATCACAGTTCTACAAACAAAAAGTTGCAAAGACTTCTTTGTAGAGTAGCAAATAATTATATGTATAGAATAAGAACCTTTCAATGTTTAATCTCCATATCAATCTCCCTGTAAAAAGTATGAACCTCAGCCACCTACTAACCACCCAGAACAGCTGGAAGGGTTCAGTGTCATGTTCACTCTGAATTCTGTGTTCTTGTATTTAACCTGCTTACCAGTAGCCTGAAGTAAGATTGCATATGCCTACCTGGGCTGTGACTAGTGATGATTTCCAAAAAAGAGGAATAGACTAAAGTGAAGATCAAGGAGGAGATAGAAGGCTAATGTTTGGCTAACAGAGAAAGCAAATGTCATTAGGCACCTTGAAGAAAGACCTTCTATCACAGAGCACTAGAGACATTTTCCAGTAATTCAAGACTTTTCTTTTTTGAAATTTAGATTTTTATTTTGAATAATCCTTACAGCAAATTTCATGTACTGTATGGTTCTTATCAGATGAAACAGATTACAAAATATGTTGATTTCTGAATTTTCTTCAAGTGTTGACAATCAAATAAGAACATTTATTAACTCTTCTATTAGAATCCAGCAAAGTATACAAGCATGCAAGATATTTTCATGCAATGATACTGTTTGAGCAGAAGGCTGCAGTAGAAGATCAGGTTGAAATGCCCCAGGAGATACACAGGCTTTGTTTGTGCATTTTTTTTCTTATTTCATCTTTGCTAGTTAGATTAACAGCTACCAGAAATATTTACAAAGAGCTTTGGTAGCACAGAAGCTCTTCTCACAGAATCTCATCATTAACTGCAGTTAGGATGATGATCTGCATCATAAAGAAATTTTACCAAGATGCAGTATAAAGAAAAACATTTAATTCATTAGGTATTTTGACTTGGTGAAAAAAATTAGTCATGCATAATGTCTATATTAAACAGTATTTATACATAAAATATGTGTAGAATAAAAGAATAGCATAACCTTAACATGAAAACTCAATTAATTATTAGCCATCATTTAAACAATTACTTCAGAATGAAGAGCTGTAGAACACAGCTTTTACAAAACAACTTTCTGAAAAAATAACTATTTAGAAAAATATTTATAGTAGGTGACATTTTTGGTAATCATCTGATGTTTGAGAAAATGAGTGTTTTCCCAAACTAACACCCAGTTCCTATTTATTTTGTTTCCTCTGTTCATTTGACGTAATGCACATAGTTGCCGCAGACCAGAATAGCTGCACTTCATTTGTATCCATGTGCAAGTGCAACTCCTACAACAATAACAATTTAAAGCACTTTCTTAAGAAGGATAATGAACTAATTGCAACATTACTGCTAATAAAACCAATCATTTCTTCTTCAGTTTCACCTTTCATCAGATTATCTCAAAGACATTTTGAACCACTAACTGTGTGGGGCAGTCAATTTTATGCACTTTACATAGGAAATTATACAGCTGAGAGGGATTAACCAAGTCTTTAATGGGCACACAGTGGGTAAGTAGCAGGAACAGTTGTATTAATTGCAGTATATTGCTCTCTTCCCTGAATTTCCTCAGTGCCAGGTTCTATACAGAAATAAAGGCTGGCTTTGGGAGGTCAGAAAGATACAAGATACCATGATGGAGTAGAAATCCTCAGCTGGTTTTTAGTGAGCTGGAAGGTGTGCAGGTGCTTGTTACCACCTTCAGGTCAGGGCAACATCTGGGTAACAGATCAGGAAAAACTCTACTTTCATACCTGAATCAGAGCTTCTGGCATTAGCTGAAGTATTTCCTGTATTGCACTAGTTTTTAAAACTAGAGTTTTTAAAACTTACATATTTAGTGTGGATGTGGCCTTGTTCTAAGAACTGTGTGCAGCTCTGGGGCCTCACAATTTTAAAAGGCAGTTAAAGCACTTAAATGCATCCAGAGGAGGAAAAAAGACCTGGTGAAAGAGCTGGAATGAATGTCCTGTGAGGAGTGGCTGAGCACTTTGCACTGGTCTATTTGGAAAGAAGGAGGCTAAGTGGCAATTTCACTGTTCTCTACAGCTTCCTGAGAAGGGTAAGTTGAGAGGGAGGTCCTGACCTCTTCTCCCTGGTATCCAGTGACAGAACATGTGGGAAGGGTTTAAAATTGTATTAAGGGAAAGTTCAGACTTGACATAAGAAGCATTTCTTTACCAAGAGGATGGTCAACTGTCGCGCGTGCGCTGATGGAAGGTGCCGCAACCTTCCCGAAAGCATCTCTGCAGGGCGAGCCACTTCGGTAGGGCCACTGCGTCCCAGCTGGCTGGCGAGCTCGGATGCGCCAATAGCTCCCAGCCTTTCCCTTTGTTGGGCCTCCACGGAAGGGTCGGGCTTCCGGAGGGAGCAGCCCAAAAGGTTCTCATAGGAGTCTTAGGAGTCAGGCTGTCATAGGAGCGAAGGGAGGCAGCATCCACCTCAGCCACCGAAGCAGCCGGCACTCACACACTTGCAGGTGGATGGTAAAAGAGCTGGGAAGGGTCCTCGCATACTGTTCCATGAGAGGCTTTATTGCAGCCTCATCATGAAGAGTACCAGAGGCCAAGGACAAAATGGAGGAGGGGTTTAGGGCTTATATACAGAATCTGGGGGGTGGGTAGAGAATCAGGACCAATGGTATGAGGGCACAGGGCAGTGCAGAGCGGGGACTAGGGCAAGGGAACCCATAGGGGTACCGCGAGGGAGGGACTAAGGTACGAGGGTCAGTAGGGAAGCAGGGAAGGGAAAACATTCTAGGGTACATACATAGGAGGAGCAAAGGGGCAAATCAATCAAGGGAACAGAACTGGGGTACATTGGCATAATGTGTCCTAGGAGAAGCCTGTCACTCAGGCCTGGGGGAGGCTTTCTTGCCACAGCCCCTTAGTGGGCTGGGTCACTGCAACAGTCAACCAGTAGAAAAGGCTTCCTATACTTTTAGTCAGTCCTGAAGAGTTTATGCAGTTGGATTAGAAGATCATTGTACGTTCCTTCCAACTCAACAATTCTTTCTAGTCTAGTCTAGTCTATTATAATGTTGCACATTATTGAGAGGTTTCACTGAGCAAACATATCATAAAGAAAATGTGATTAAATACTTTTACAGTGCTTAGTAAAACAAACAATTAGTGCAGTACTTTCCCTGCAAATGTTTTCTTTTAGAAGATAACGAATGTTAAAAGTGAAGTTGCTTTACCAGAACAAGCTAGTTTCAATCAAGGCTTCTAATGCATGTTAATCTGACTTTTTATCCTTTTCATGCTCTGAAAATTTGCCTGGTCTAAGCTACAGACTTCTGAGTAGCTCACCTCAGTCACAATGAAGGAGGATGGATGAGAGACCCTAGAAAGAAATGGTTGTTTTTAAATTTCTCTTTCTTAGGAAGTTACTGTATATTACTTTTTGTTCTAACTTGGAACAAATACCAAACATAGTACTTCAAGGGGAAAAAAAAACAAACAAAAGAGATGTTCTAAGTGTCATGAATACTTTAAAATGACAACAGTGCAAAAACCTATAGTGGGCTTGCTCACTTGTTTGCTTCCTTATATCTCCTGTATTTGTGTTATTCGGAAAAAAATAAACAACAAAAAAAAGAAGCAAACAGACTGATAGGGATTATTAGGAGTGCAGTGGACAATAAACCAGCATAAACTACCACTATAAACCCATCATGTGGCCACACCATGCATACTGAGTGCAGGTCTAGCCTTCCTGTCACAGGAAGGATGTAGCTGGACTGGAGCAGGAACAGAGAAGAGAAAGTGTACTGGCTTATATACAATTGCAAAGAGAAGAACTCTAACTGGACAAAGGCCAGCCAAGGAGGAATATTATTGTTATTAACAGAATTTTAACTGACTTGGAAAAAGTGAGAAAGAAATTATTGCTCACAGCTTTTTTTCTGGAGTAATAACTAGTGAGTATTAGATAAAAGTACTTTGTCCACAAAATAAATGTACATTTAAATTTTTAAGTCATCTTTACGTGGTATTTCAAGTGTTTCAGGGCTGATTAGACTAACTTTAGGAAGAAAACTCCACTGAGTAGCATCAAATACATAGGCAACTTTTGTGGCTACAGATCACAAAATACCTTGAGCCACAAACAGTGCAAAACTGTGTAAGTGTTTAGGAGACACTACTCTATGCAGTGCCTAGTGCTGCACACTGCAAAGGCAATCAATTAGGGATTTGGTCCAGTTCAGCCATTTTTAAGAATTACTTGTGAACAAGTAACCGCTGTAAGGGCAGCGGTTTTAAGACCCAAGGTCTCCTGAGCATATTCCTTATCTGCACATCCAGATTTCCTCTGAGACTGAGCAACCCAGTTGTCCACTATCTATATGTGTTCTCCATCCATAAAATGAGTACTTTTTCTGCATCATAAGCCTTTAAAAAGAAATAGATTTATATTGTGATACAAAACAGTACAGGTCTTCAAAAATCCAATTAAAGAGGAAAAAAACACCCTGTAAACTTTTCAAGTCTCCATAATCCTGTAATTTATAAACATTGGACGGTAAAAACATTTAACAAAGCAATAACACATATTTCCTTGTACTTCTACATTTAGATCCCACCTTTCTTTCTGTTACTGGAGGAAACAGTAAAGCATTTTGTGATCCTTCTTTAACATTAACAAATGAACTGGGAAAAAAGAAGTGTTTTCTCTGACATTCCTGCCTGTACCTCTTGTATTTCCCATGCAATACCGTTAGGACTAGAACACATGGGAAGAAGTAAAATTAACAGAACAGCTGCTTACATTCACTCCAGCACATAAGCTGTCATTTATCTCAGAATTCCAATAAGTCTAGCAGTAAACAAATATGCTCTTGCTGTGGTTTCTTTCATCCTTCCTCTCCACCTGTTTCTGTTTGTTATCCTTCTGATTATGGCTTGCTTTTCTCTAATTAGGTTGTGAGTTCCCTGAGAAACCTTCCTACAACATCCAACTTAGGCACCTACAAGGGAACATTTCCTTCATAGAGTATTGCTTCCTGTGTCCATAACTTCTGTTCTAAATGGCTGACAGACTCAAATCTAAACCAGCAGCAGCTACTGAAGACAATCAGCCTCTAAATGTTTGTTTCTTGACAATGAAGTGGGATTCCTGCCCAGAATAAAGAAGGGTGTGAGGAACTCTATAGACTTTGATGGAACACTTGAGCCCACGGTGTCACACAGAGATGCAAAGACAACATTGCCATTTAACAATGAACTGTTAAGATTCATGGATTTTAATACAGGTCTCAGCAGGCTAGGTTCTTCTTAGAGTGCAGTGAAAGATATGAAAAATAATTACAGCTTGAAATAAAAAATATTTTAGTCTTCATTTTGACAATGTTTTTTTATTTATTTCCCTTACTATTTCTGAGAAATAGCCAAGGAAAAAGAGTTTGGTGGTACACCAGAGGTAAAGATGAAAACAGCTGTCCTTTTTAAGGCAAAAGTGACATGAACTGGATTTGTGGTGAAAAAAGAAAGCTGTTGCTTTGAAGACAAATATACAAGAAAGTCCAAAAAAAATATAAAAAGACAAGCAAAATGCCTTTTGTGTCTGTTATGCTCACTGCTGTTTGTAACCTTGCTGCTTTTGAGATGCAGTCACCAGCCTCTTCTCACTTCAGCAGCCATAAACAAAATCATATCTGTGTCAGGTTGCTTGTGACAGAACATGTAGCTGTTTTGCTGGTCACAGCTCACAGTAGTTTTGACTGAATGTATTAGATTAAATTAAACAGAAAAAGAAATAAATAGAAAAGAAGGAAAACATGGGAAGGTTGGAAAAAGGTGGTAAGACTGGAATTGGACAGGAGAGGTTACGTGTTCAACTCATGGATGTGAGATTTAGCCAGCATCATTTCAGCATATCAGCCAGACCCTTCCTTGTGAGTTATCTCATGATTCTTCCAGGAATGGTATATAGAAGGTATGATCCCTCATGTGATCCCCCAGAGTGGTGGATTAACAGCTGGGATTTGAAGCTTATTTACCATTGTTTTTAAGAAGCTTTTTTATTGGGAACAGTTTTAAATTAGGGGCATCCAAATTGACAGAGGACATTTTTTTCTTCATTAGTTAAGCCTATATCTGGGACATAAACCTTGGCCTGCTGATTTCCGTCTCCACACTTGTTTAGTTTATTATAATTGTGATTTTAGGGGTTTTTTGCTTAGATTCATCTATTTTCAACTTTTTAACAACCCTTTTTTCAACGTAACATATTAGAAATCCAGTTGGAGTTTTGTTATTTGGAGAGCTTGTAACACACGCAGATGCATCACAAGGAGTAAAAAAGGTAGAATAAAAGAAACAAACACAAATTTGATAGAAGAAGAGTGGGGATTAGTAGATGCCTATTTTTTATTCTTTTGGCCCTTCTAGAAAAATCTGAGCTTGAAACAATGAGCTACTGCTTTGGTGCAAAACCCCTCCCTTAATTCTTTCCAAGTACCAGAAGGCTGGAAGATGACATCTGTTAAGCTTCTTTTTCCCTGGAGTTCTGTGGAACTAGTGACCATTATCTCTCATGCCTTTGCCAGGAAAATTGTTCAAAACTATAACAAGAAACAGAATTTAGTGTATGGATATGATACACTGAGAAGCAGTCAACATGTTTTTTGTAAGACACATCAAAGACATCAAAGACCTGATGGAGTTCCTTGAAAAAGTCAGTACATGAACAGGGGAAATGCACTTGTTACAGTCTACTTGGACTTCCAAGGAGTTTTCAACATGATTTATGATCAATAATTCTTGAAGAAGCTAAATGGCCAAGGAATAACAAGATTTCACAGGAATTAAACAGATTGAAAGATAAAAGTCACACAACAAATTATAATTTTCCATGACACAGGAAAGACATGGGTAGACTCACAAGGTGTGCTCAATATTAAGTTCATAACTGCTTTGCAAATATCAGGAAAGTAGCAAAGGTTGTTAGCATTTAACACCAATCACAATAGAGCAGGAAGATGCTGATTGCAAAGAACTGCAATAATGACATTCATGGAACTAAGTGGACAAAAATAGGAAGCCAAAATTCAGTATTGATACAACGCA
The DNA here is from genome assembly GCA_013389985.1 of Dryoscopus gambensis. Taxonomy (NCBI): domain Eukaryota; kingdom Metazoa; phylum Chordata; class Aves; order Passeriformes; family Malaconotidae; genus Dryoscopus; species Dryoscopus gambensis. The sequence goes on along the minus strand of WEIT01030457.1, from coordinate 83,652 downwards.
GCACATTGAAGACAAAACCCCCCGATCTCGGTCTGATACATGCAATGATGTGCTCAGAGCTTCTGGAATATCAGGGAAGAGAATATTCTTTGAGCTGTTCAATCAAATGAGAAGAAAACCTAAGTTCAGTACAGGTGAAAATGTGCAATGTTACAAGCTATTAGGGGAAAAAAAAGCAAAATGAAAAATATCATTTTACCACTGTGCAGATGCATCGTACATCAAATCTTGAAAATTATGTGTGTTGTTAGTCCTCTTCTCTCAGAGGACAATGGTCAGCAATGATGAGGAAAGCTATGAAGAGTTCATATAAAGAAAAACTGAATATATGAGTTTTTTTGAGCCTGCAAGATACAGGACTGAGTGAGAAATTGTATAGGAATACAAAATTCTAAATAGAGAGGTTGAATATGAATGTGGTGTTCACTATATTTCCAAACACAGGTATTAGGAGTCATCACACATAATAGGCACACAGTCCAAAACAAGGGGAAGCCAGTATATGGGTAGGATGTGGAAGTCAGTCCCAGATCATGCAGCAGAAGCTGACAGTATGGGTTCAAAACTGGGCTAGACAAACTAAAAGAAGTAAAACTCATATAGGACTATTGACTACGGAAGTTAAATATCTGGAAGCATCTGAGACCTCACTAGAATATAAAAGATTACTCAAAAGAAATATATATATGAACCTTCTAATGGCCACTATTGAAAGCAGGATATGAAGAGATGGAGCTGTGCTTTGCCTATGTCTTCCTGCTTTCCGAACTTTTGCCTGCACTATCAACTAAAGACGAATAAAAGTGTTCAGCAAGACTCCAGGAACAGTATTACACTGAGCAAGATTGTTTCAGAGACTCACACTGCAGCTGGCTCTTGTAAGTATAATTTCCTATAATTTGAGGAGAGCATGCCCTCTCTTATCTAGGTTGGTAAGGGCCACACAATGATAAAAGAAAGGCAAGCAGAAGCCATCAACAGGTCCCATGAAGCAATTTCAAAAGCATTTATCCAGCACATGCAGCATCAATGATTGTGCTGTCATTCACTTTTTGCTGGTTATAATATGATTATGAATAGTAACATATGGATGTTATTATTATTCAAAGCAGTATATCTATCAAGAATATCCCAGAGTTTTGTCTAGACTTGTGTACAATTTGTTGCAACTTGGTTCAGTTCTCACAATGCTCTGGATCTGTTCAGAACAGCATTCCACCTGCTTACTGTTTTCCTTAACTTCCAAGACAAGACATTTAAAACAAAGAAATCTCCTAATTTTCCCATTCACACTTTCCCTGTTGAAAATTTTGCCTTCACATCCACTCAGAGCCCCATATGAGATATGTGACTATAGCTCCCCATCCCTGCTAATTAAAAAAATAGAAAGGATTTTGAATCACAAAACCTAGAAGACAGAGAAAATCCATTGCTATTTGTAGTTGTAGCACTCCAAAAAGGGGTTTTTTTGAAGTTTAGCTTGTATAAAGACATCTCATAGATGGCAAACATCTTATTAGAGCTATTAGACAAGTTTCTATAGAAAAGATTTTATATGCTTACCAAAGGATTTATAGTGTCTTAACTTACATGAACAGTATTTCTCTTTATCACATTGTAAGTATTGGTTCAATGCACATGGTAGATTGTGTGGTGCTAACTATCTTTTATTGTCACTAGGGGTAGAGTAAGTGTCCTGAATGATCAACTTACTGAGCTGTAAGAGTGTCACTGTAGCTATAGTTATAAAGACTCATTCTAGAAAAAAAAAATGATACTGATTTTATAGTGCTCTGCTATATGCATTTCTGGTTTGTTTTTAAAGAAAGATCATTTCTCCTACATTGGGAGATTGAAAAAATAAATTATTTAGCATATAATTTTTTATTACCCATCTATTCACTGTGCAGAGCTGTAAATGTTTTTTTGTAAGTAATCACCAATACAGCAATTATTTAGGAGACAAATAGTCAATATTTTTAAAATGAAGGCACAGGGAGTTATTAAGTGAATTTATCCTTACTTTAAAATGTCCACAAAAAGAAAACACATTGAGAAATGCATAAAGAAATTTGTAGAACATATATATATATATATAGTATCTTTTAAAAGTCTCTGAGATGTCAACATAATGTAAGAAAGGAGTGCTGCTCTTCTACTGTTAATATAAATTATTCAGCCTTTTTATACTTGTAATTACATTACAGTACAAATAAAATTTGTATAGAAAACCTCAAGTACACAATGCACTTTATATGTAGAGAGCTACAAATCATTTTAATATCTGAAGTGTCAGAAAATCCCTGAACATTGTAATTAAAAACCTAAAGTGCTTGTTTCTAGTCCATACATATTCATTTTTAACTTGGATATCCAGAAGCAAGAAAACTAACTAACTGACTTTTCAGAAGCTCAAGAAATATATGAGCATAATTTTATTACTTTGAAAATACTGCAAAACTCAAGAATGGCTTATCCTAAATCTTAGGCTGTCAATGTCTAAATGACTCCATAAAGTAAAGCTTTCCTGCAGGTAGGTTCTACATATAGCATTAAAGTCTAGCAATTCTTTAGCCATTTTTATAGCTACTTACCCTTTCAATATTAGGATGATTTTTTAGTTTTTAGTTAACTGTATGCAACCAATAGGCAATATTGAATGCTGAAATATTCACTGGGTAGGTCATGAGACATTTGTTTTCAGCACTGTTTCACCACTGATATCCCAGGTCTGGTGTCATGGGGTGATTTGTGCTATATCCCACATTATTCAGCCCCTACTTAGCCATGACTCCTGTGCTTTTCTGTGCTTTTAAATTGTACAAACTTAAGTTATGCTTGAAAGAAGAACTATACTGGACACAAGGCAGACTTGACCTTGATGAGTTACAGCTGTGTCAAACCAGGTGTTTCCACTAAGGGTCAGAGACCAGCTGACCCTCGGGGAGGTAACACATAAGAGAGAGGAGAAGAGCCCAGGGGGACTACTGAGAGAACTACTACTGAGAAGGGAGGGCATGCCAGCAGTTTGAGGAATGCCATCCTGCTATAATCCTGGAAGAAGACCAGCTTGCTTTACAGAGTCCTGTCGCCAAAAATACCAGGAGCATCAGAGGCCCACTGAGCTCCACCGTCTTCGAGGGCCCCTGCATCTGTGCCGGCCAGCTCCAATTCCAGCTTCACGGGAGAGAAGGGGAAGCCACACCCACAGAAGGACTTACAAATCTTTCAGGTTCTCTCCCCTCAGTGGGAGGTTTTGTTATTACTCTTAACCTGTCTGTTTGTTAAATAAATAGTTTCACTTTCTCTTTCACCTTCCTCTGAGGGGAATTTTCTTTTTTTTCTTCCTGAATCTGATAAGGAGGAGTGGCATCTCCTTTGTAGGAGATGTTCCCCTCGGACGTTTCCTTTAAATTTGGCCAAAACTATCACATCTTGTTTTGAAACTGCATTTGTGTTTTGCTGATACAGTGTAAGAGCTGTGATAAAGTAGTGTTCAGGAATTCAAATTATCCAGTAGGACCTACCAGCATAGCAACTGTTGCGTTGTAAAAGTTTTCAAAATAAGAAATCAATGAAAGTCAAACCCTACTCTATTGAACACAGTGACAAAACTGAGTAATCATTCTTTCACACGGGATTGGAAAAAAAATCAAGATGTGCAGACTGAAATTTTCAAGTTTTAATAACTCCTCCTGAGAAAGAAGAGAGGTATTCAAAATGCAGACAAAACAACACTATTTGTAATTTTTATGAAGGAAACTGAACACCAATAGCATGTTTACATACCTTCCAGATAAATTAAGGAAAGACCAAGGTATTAAAATGTGCAGAAGCCAGGTTGGAGAGTGACAATTTTATCTCCTTGACAGATGGACACAGAACACACAAGGAAGGCAATGCTAAGTCTCAAAACTTTTCTCTTTTGCAGGAAAGAGAAAGCAAGTTCTTATAGCTATCCTACTGAAGGGAACACTGAACAAATATGATATAGTAACAGCCCTCATAAAAGCTCCAAGAAAAATAAAAGCCCATAAATCTGCCTATGTTCCTATCTGAGCTTGGAAAAAAACCAGTGCTACTGCTTCTTGGTCTTGTTAATAGACAACCAATTGGACACGTGAAAGTATGTGTTACAAGAAAAAATGACTCGGCCCATAATCCCAATAATAGTAATTACCAGATTTTCCATGAAAACAAACACAATGAAAAATTAGTACATTCTTCCTCTGATCACTGAGCAAATTACAGTAAATGGAAAATCATTTCAGATTAATAGTAATTTTACAGGAACAAAATGCTGTTCCAGATCCGCACTTTTTCTCCCTATTTCTCTCCTCTGAGGAAGAAAACAAATAAACAAAAAAGACAGTAATATATAAGAGTTTAGTTATAATGAGTTCCACATTCTTATAAATTAAGTATTGTTCAGTAGAGGCTCGATTAGAACAAAGTATTCTGTTTTGCTGGAGGCTGTATATGTTCCCAATATAAAACGTTACACTTTGCAAGGTGAATATAAGAGGTCCTAGTTCTACAAGGCCTATATGTGAGTAAAAATGTACAATTACAGACAACAAACTCGTTTAAGAATTTCCAAACTATAAAAATTCTTTTCTTGTAAATCCGGCATAGTTAAATCCTTGTAGTGATCCTGGCTGTAAGACCATTATGCAGAGAAGAGTAAAGAGATTCACACAACAGCTTACATGAGCAGTCTTCATGGCTTCTGCTGTGCTGCACAAATTCTGTGTCTCTGGGATAAGCCACTTAGGACTTGCTGCCTTGTAGAAGGTCCCGAATTCAANCAGTAGAGGCTCAATTAGAACAAAGTATTCTGTTTTGCTGGAGGCTGTATATGTTCCCAATATAAAACGTTACACTTTGCAAGGTGAATATAAGAGGTCCTAGTTCTACAAGGCCTATATGTGAGTAAAAATGTACAATTACAGACAACAAACTCGTTTAAGAATTTCCAAACTATAAAAATTCTTTTCTTGTAAATCCGGCATAGTTAAATCCTTGTAGTGATCCTGGCTGTAAGACCATTATGCAGAGAAGAGTAAAGAGATTCACACAACAGCTTACATGAGCAGTCTTCATGGCTTCTGCTGTGCTGCACAAATTCTGTGTCTCTGGGATAAGCCACTTAGGACTTGCTGCCTCGGTGTTTGGTGCAAAATGGACAGTTGTGATTATGTCCTGATGTTGACAACTGTGATTTTTTTAACCATTACAGACTAACATATAAGGAATTTGAAAGAATACTAGAGAGAAAGACCTGTCTCAGGGAGACTGCTGTCCACAGGGTCCTTCATTCTGTCTTCTCCAGGCAGCCGATTTCAGTTGCACTAACAAGAAAAACCCTTTTATTTCCTCTCTGTGGGAGCAAATTTCCAGATCGAGCAGAGAAATGACTGGTCGGGCCTTGCTGTGCTTCCCTTAGCTGCAGAAACTAGCCAAGGAAAGATCCAGGTCTACATGGAAGTTATTTCATTATCTGGAATCCAGGAACTTTTACCAGCAAGAAATGAAGGAAGATTACTTTGTTTACCCTGAAGCTAAAGTGCTGCACATTTGGAAGTAAAGGGTGCAGCCACAAATGAAGTACCAGCTGTTAGAACATCAAAATTTGCTGTGCAGTCCAAACTTGGGCAGCACTGTTGCCTCTGGTGTAGTGGACTCCTGCAAGAAAATGCATAAATAAATGTTCAGAAACTTTGGGAAGTGTAAGTTTTCCCAATATTCTTAGGCAAAACCCAGGTGATTCATATCTATTTTCTGAGCACACTCTTAAGATTTTCTTGTTTCCAAAGTAAGTACACCATCTATCTCAGGCAATGGATATGGGCAGAAAACTACACACACAAGGGAAAAAACCTTAACCCAAGATAAAACCAACCCCACAGACTTTTGTATGTCTGCCACTACAGTAACAAGCAGGTTGTCTTTGAAAAGCAGCATTTGACAGCATAACAAATTCATCTGTGAGTCATTCACTGTTACATCCTCCATTATGAAGATGTTTGTAACACATGTAGGAACTGGTAAAAATCAAGAGAGCCTGAGAAACCTTCAGCTAATGCCAGTCACTTGCCTCAGTCATTGTTTTACAAGGAAGCAAACATCTCAGTAAGGCGAATTTCTCCATCTCTGATCAAACTTGCAGTTGGTGTTCCTGGTATTGCTGAGCAGATCTGAACACATTATTCTTACACTGACACATCCTTCTGTGTTTGAAAGGAGGGCACTTGGCAACACCTTTGTCCTACTTTGTTCTGCTTCATTTATTTTTCGATCTGAAATTCCTCTGGCCATGCTTATTAGTGCCAGTCAGCGTAGCCCCATTTCAAAGGAGCTGCCAACTACACGACACAGAAAGCCTTTCCTAAGACAGAAAGTTCTTTCTTGAAATCAAGCTTGATTTTATTTCATTAATGTGTTTGTTCATGTTCTGCCTGAACATCTATCTATCTGATAGATATCTATCTGCAACTTACCAGAAAGAGCTATTTTTATCCCTAAAACGTGGGCTCTCAAATCATGTACTCACTCATCCAGACTTTGGCATCTCAGTGGGGAAGGCAGAGACATAAGCTCACATAACTCATTTTTTATTGAATTTGGTTGAAGATACCTAGCGCGACAGCTGCATAGGTTGCTGCCTTTATCATTATACATCTCCAGAAGGGGTTTTTCTTTATTATTTGGCAGAGAAAAGAATGAAAAGAAACAATAATTTGTATCTGCCGTAACATTTCAGAAGCTTGGTTTTTTCTGCAGTCCTCATCCTGTAGCTAATAACTTCTATTCTTAATAAGAAACCACAATACCAAGGAGAGCACCAGACTACTTGTTATAAAGTAGGTTTAAATGTAGTCTAAACACAAATGAAAACTGATTTTTTTTTTTTCAAGTAAGTATTTAAGCTAGGTCTCTGTGGCTTTTGGCAAAGACAAAACAGCTAGGAGATATCTTCTGCCCTTTAGCCACCTGACATTAAGATGCAGATGAAATAAAAACCAAGGCCCAAGATGATGGGGGAAATTTTTGCTTTGGAGCTGGTGAGTAAGATTAAAGTTTAACTCAGCCCAAAATGTCAAGAAGCCTTACTTTTTATCATGGTGAAAAAAAAGTACAAGAAAAATACTTTGAGTCAAATAGAACACTTTGTTTCATTCTGACCTATTGAAGAAATGAATGTAATTATGTAACCTGAGCAGAAAACTGCTGATATTCCCCTCTTTGCTGGCTGATTCTTTCATCCATCCACAGAATCACAGCTTCAGTTGACAAAGTGCAGGGGGAATTTTAATTCCTACTGAAGCAGAATAGTGTCTGAAAAGGTACAGTGCATGATGTTTGGTCTAGCAAGGATTCATTTTCATATTGAAATAAGTGGAATAATGCTTATTTTAATAATGAACAACAGCCATGCTCTGTCCGAAATAAGAAAAAGAAAATAAGGTTTCAAAGAAAAATGTCTAGCCTCTTGGGAAAATTTCAGATACAAGACTGCATATAAAAGTTCACTTCTGTTAAAAATCAGTTCTCCGTAAGGTTCATCTTTACATTAAGACAAAACATACTGAAATCTGAGGGATGCCTATATCCCACAGGTTCTTGCCCCTGTCTTGCATTCATACTCCTATTACTAACAACATTTAATTCAGTTACCTATCTAGCTAAAAAGTCACCATGCAAAAGATTGTGGAAGAAAACAAAATAAAAACTGAAACCTATTCCTCCAAGCATGGCTGTTAGCTATTAATAAGGTAATTAGCATATAAGAATTAATAAAGGCAACAGAGATATTGACTCCATATCTGTGGAGAAGAATTTTGTACCCCATTGTACCTTACTTCAATTTTTATTTTAAATCATTCAATTGGCCAGCTGATAAATACAGTCCCTATCTGACTGGAATGATTGCAAGGAATGATACCATCCATATAAAAAACCCTGATATATTCCAAAGAATTACATCTCTCAGTGTAATGCAAGTCAGACTGGATTTTCCCTCCAAGCCTTCAGGCAGCAGTACATTGTTATTTGTTTGTGGTTTTCAGACATGTTTTATTCTGATAGTGTTTTTAACTAGCTGTAGTTAGAAAAGCAGTTTAAAAACAAAAATATTTCCCAAAAGAATGAATCTCAGTAATGAAATACCATATTTATATAATCCATTTTTCATTTAAAGAAAATGAATGGATTTTGTAACACTTAGAAGGTAGACAGATGCAGGGGAATAGATACTGTAATCACTCATTAATTTTGAATAAATATTTGAGTTACAATATTGAACTGGTTGGTATTTTAATTGCAGTTGATTGATTTTATTTCTGCAGATCACAAGCTCATTGCATTTAATTCTACAAAGTTCCGCATGGATGCATCAGTATGTTTTTACTTGCATTTTCTTTATTGTTTCCTTCCTACATAAGAGGAGGAGAAAGGAGAGAAAAGAGAAAAAGTAGGAAAAGGGTAAAAAGGCTTTCTGATGATGAAAAATGCTGCAAACTGAGAATAAAGCAGGAACAGGGAAAAAGACTAGACAGAATGTGGAATGGTGAAACAATGTGTAAATAATAAAAATAGTGATGAGAATAATGCCATACATTGAAAGAAGACAAAGAACAAAGTTATAGGGGGAAAAAAGATAGATGAGCGTAAGGAAAAACCACTCCTATTTCATGACAGTTTTCTTACATTCAAACAGTCAGTTTTGTTCTGTAGTGGTACGAGTGTGCAAAAGATTTTTCTCTCTCCTTTCCCTCCTCCCTCCAATGCACAAGTGCACTCTAAGTGAGAAAAGAGCAACTGACTTGTATGTTATGGCACTGGCCTGGCAGAAGGATTTTCATGTTCAAGTCATTCCTCTATCCAGTGAGAATAGGACAATATATGCAAATACTGTGCTAGGCTGTAGGACAAACCTCTGTGCAAATGCTTTCCTGAACCTCAAATTCAAAAAAATCTGGGAGTATAATAAAAATCTTACGGAATTCCTATGAGAGTTGTAGATGCTGCTGTTCAGTGATATTTTTCCTTACCGCCACCTTTCAGCCTTTCTTCCTGCTTGTTACTCCCCTCCCCTTTCTCAGAATCACTCCTTATTCATACTTCATTAAAACTGGCAAGTTGCTACTAGCAATGGATTTTGATGAAACCACAAATTTGGGATGGAAAAGCAAAATTACTTGGAAATGTTTTGGCTAGCCTTTTCTGAGGCCAGGGCCACTATGACAGTTCTGGTATGTGAAGGTCCCCTGAGTGCCACAGATGATGGAGTCCTGGCTGCTGCTTGGAGACTCTTCCTGCGAGTTTCACAAAGATGTTAGCAGTGACCACAAATGTCAGGGGATTTTTTTACCTGATTGCAAGGAGTAATGGGCACTCCTTGTTATGGGAGCAAATTTATTTTCAAAAGGGAGTTTCTTGGTGTTTTGACAACTAATATTGCTGCCTTGTGAAATCTGGAAGCTTTTCATTTTGATACTGATGGGATTCAAACAGTGAGGAAAAGGCTCAGCCCCCACTAACTAAAATGTCTGCCTTTTTCTTCCACCTCTATCACTATTTTCAGAGACTGCAACAACTCTTACACAGAGAAGAATGCCTTGAGATCATCCAGATTCTGAAAATAAGTCCTCTGATGAAATGTGCAAACATTTAATTCTCTGTTTGCAAAACATAAGGACAAAAGGGACCAACTATCCTATTGTCTTTCAGAAATAATAGGATACAAATATTTATACACACATATAGTATCTCAAAAGCTCACCTGAATGCCACTGAAACATTAAGCATAACCAATTTTCTGTTTTCCTTGTATCTGAAACAAATTTGTTTATTCCATGCATAATTCCAAACAGATCTTCATATGGTGATGCTCTCTGCATATCGTATACCAGCCCATTATTCTACTCACCTTGGCAGAACTCCTTACTTTGCTGTGTCTGATGCTACCAATTATTAGAAGTATGCAAATGAGTGCATAGCTAATGCTGAACATGAGATACAGTACCTTTCTGAAACCTCAGTTTAAGTGTGTTGCTGTCTCACTGTGATTCAACTTCACTGAAAGCTGACCAGGTCAGTGGAAAAGTGTCAGGCATTACTCAGACTTCTTTCAGCCTGAGATTTTTCTCACACTGAAAATGTGTAGTTCCTTGGACCAAGACAGGAAAGCACTGGGAGAAGACATAGCCTAAGTTCCAGTGCTTTCCTAGTGACAGCTAAATGCTCCTCAAAAAAAACCTAAAAGAGAGTGGGTCATGAAAATTTTAGGTCCACCAGAACAACTGTTCTATTTCATAAAGTTATGAAATAATCTGGAAGCATACTCCCATTTAGAGTCCCTAAGCTTTTCTGACAAGGATGGACTGAAAGAAACATTCATCAGGGAATCATATGGTGTAACTTTGACTTAATTACAATATAAATCGGAAAAATAAGCACTATTTCACTTTTGTTATATGACTCTGTTTTAATGCTATGGAAGAATTTTTTCTCTCAGAGATAATCAGCTTAAATATATTAATTTATATTATATTAATAGGTCTATTTTATTTTTAGTATAAATTTAAGTATGTATACATACACAGTTCTATAAAATAATCCCTAGAAGCAAATATTTTAAAAAGGGAACGATGAGGAGGGGAAAGTGACAGATATCTATATCATAGATGATTTGTTAGTATTCTCTTTTTAAATAATTTTTTCTGCATAAAAATCATGACCCAGTTTGGGCTGTTGTACACACAAACTCCCCAGAGAAAAAGTGTCACACCTGCAGTGGAGTATTAATGCCTGTCCTATTTTTATTTCCAACCTAATTTTGTTTGATTTTATAACTGGACTAAGAAAACTAGAATTCACAATAAATTGAATATGAAATAACATTATTTATGACTGTTCAGCATACTAATAAGAATATCAGTGTAATAAAACAAACATGACACAGTTAAAGAGGATTATTTTCTGTTCATCATGTTGCAAAATAGGCAAGGATTCATTCCTGGTCACCTAATGATTTTCTTTTCCCGTATGGTCTATTAGCATTGCAAGATTTCTGAGACAGAGGAAAAATTATGCATGTTAGTTCCACAGCACATCTCAGAGGAACAGTTTTCTCATTACTTTGCTGAAATGATTTCTTGCCTATCAACCAATTCTTTCCTAAAGTATATAGTGTGCCACCATCTCACTTTAGCTTTAATTGTACTCATGGGAGAGTGATTGGGTTTGGTGAGAGTGATTGGACACACATTAGTGTCACCAAGTTTAATAGGGGACCTCTGACACCCTCTAGCTGCCTTTCCTACTACCAGTGCTTCCCCTGCTTTTCAGTCAGGCAGGATAAAATCAGTTTCATTGAGATTAGTATTTAAACATAATGAAAAATCAAAGTAGTTTAACAGGAAAGTCCAAACATGCAACTAAGTTGTTTTAGTGTGTGGGTTAGTCACAGGCCAAGTAGAAGTGATAATGTTGTTTTCTGAATTATCCCTTTCTTATACAGGGCTCTTCCATGCAGAGCTAACTTCAGTTTGGGCAAGAAACAAACATGGATTGAAGTAAACCATTTCTTTATAAGCTCCAGTCCTGTTTAAATAAACATTTATAAAGAGGAACTATATGGAGGAAAGAGAATGACTGTTCCACCATTTAGAGCTGTAGTACCTAACTCTTGCATACCTTGGTACTATAATGAAAGCAGTAAACCTGAATTTAATACCATGACTTCCCTGAAAAGAAAGAAACCAAACCAAAACAACAATTATAAAAAAAAACCCCACCAACCACACACACACACACACTAAAAAAAAAAGGGCAAAAAAATCCCCAACACTGACACCACCATTTATAACAGTTAGAATATTAGAAATTTATTCACTAATATATGTTTAGCTCATTGATAGCAAAAAGTAGGATACAAAGACATGCATTTTCTTTATTTTCTCCAGGACCAGAAAAGAATAAACTTTTTCCTTAACAGCGAGAGGTGTTTCTGCCTCAGTGAGATCTCCCCTTCCATCTTGCTCCTGAAACTGGGCCTTGAACACCTGCAAAACTCTGTGATGATTGATCAGGCCTCTTTTTAAAATAACAGTTCCAATTTCAGACTCCTGGGAGACCTGGGGTCAACATTTTTATTATGTCAGAGATCTGAACCCATCACCCCATTCTTGGTGATTTGGATTAGGGCCAATTTATAAAAAGCACAGGCAGTGACCATGAATAAAGCTTCTCTTAATGAACCTGGAGCACTTACTGAGAGCTACTCTGCCTTCTTTCAGAAGCTGTTTCTAAGCTGAGGCTCCCACCCTTGCTCCCTGCTTCCATCACAGTCAGCCTATTTACCCTGCTAATCCAGACCCTGTCCTGCAGACTGAGGACCTCATTACTCTGGATTTGCCAGCTGATCACTTCACAGTGCTTATCGTTGGTTACTGTTTGCAGATCTATGCTCAACTTACTGACTCAGTTTTCTGTCTTGACCTAGATCATATTTTATCCCTATGGGCCTTTCTGTCTTGCTCAGGCAGGGCAGGATGGGACCCTTGCTGGTGACACCACTGCCAGCGCTGCTGATTTCCCCATGCTTGACTCCTGGCTCCCCTCCTCTTAGGGAACTATTTTCCCTTTCCGTTGCCAACATGGACTATACTCTATTTGAGATTATACACATTTCACACAAACACCACCACCACCACCCTCCAAAGCAACTTATGCATCCATCAAGATAAAAAATGCTTTGGACCAAGTTTGTTTCAGTTTCTTTCAGAAAACCCCAAGCAATAGAGACAATATTCTGATCTTATTTTAGCTCAGTGCTGCGTTAGTATTCTCTTTAAAATATTAACACAGTTTCTCTTTCATCCAAAGCTGATAAGAGTTCTACAGTTCCAAATATTTGTCTTAAAAATCTTCGGAGACATTAGGTCTAGTATTACACACATTGAGTGAGTACCCTTCCGGGTGAAACATATGAAAAAAACATAATAACTGCAGGAGAAAGTTTGAAGTTTTTAATGGAAACAGCATCTTTCTTTCATATATATATTTATTTTTTTTTTTCAGTGTGAGTTTCAACTGCCTATGCAATTACATAAATTTAAATTTGAGGGGATGAAATATCTTCTGAAGTTCCTGTCTTGCACAGAAAAACAACTGAGAACTATTATTAAGCAATATTCTATACAAAATGGTAAGTTCTTTGTAGTATACATTTGAAAATTTGGAACTAGGAATTAAATTGATCATAAAACTGAAATAAAATATTCAAGATTTCGCTAATCTCTAGACAGAATGGTATCTCCCAACATCAATATTAGCATTAGCTGTTGCAAGTATTGAACAGCTATCTATATTTAAAACAGCAGTTTCATTAATGCCTTCAAAATAGTTAGGAAACAATATAGTATTTCACTTTCAGTGCATAATAATGAAATTATCTCAGAAACATAGCTACTGTGTGGCTCAAGGCATCACTGACCTTTGAGATGAAAACTGGACAATCCAACTAGATTTTAATTGCTTTCTCAACAGGAAATACTGAGATGTGGAGAGCCGTGAGTTACTCTTGAAGAAAGAAGACACCTACAGCCTTGCTGAGACAAACAAATATTCCACATGAGTTATTGTGATAGTATGACATTTTTCTGATACCTCTGAAGTAGTCATCTTGCTGTTTCACGTAACGTCATAGTCTTTACTGACAAGAAAGTCCCCAACTTTCTGTTTATAAATTATGACAGAATTATTTTCTGATCTTTTCCAAATAACATGCTTGCTTACTTCAGGCAGTCAGGAGAAAGTGAAAACCTGTGAAAATGACAGTAAACTTCAATGCTTACTGTTACTTCACTAGCCCAATAAATCTCTTTCTCTATTCACACAAATCAAAAGGCTTTTTAGGGTGTGTAGTCTGGCCTCATAATGGAATGTTTTCAGCACTGACACTGTCAAGAGTCTCAATCTGCCTTGAATGTGTAACTTGACAAAACTGAAAATTGCAGAGGCAACACTTGGGTTTGATATAACACTAAGATAGACTGTGAGCTATGAATCTTGGCAAATTTGGACAACAGTTCACAGATGATGGGTTATATTTATCCATCAGTCAGTCTCTTGCAAAATTTATTGATTAAAATGATCTTTAGATAAAATGACTATAAATATATATATATAATTTATAAACTTTAGCATGAGGCTCTTCAGGCAAGTAGAATAATAGAGCTATTTTACAATTATATATTTTAAAAACTATAACAGTTTAGTGTCAGTTTAAATCATTTCTTGATGGAAATGTAGTGATTTTTATTTTAAAGATAATGCATAAATGTAAACTGTATTTATCTGAACTGAAGTGTGCAGGACTTGATCTGAAAAAACAGAATGCCTGAGCTTTTTCCTGAAGGCAATGAACTTTACTCATGTAGTTAATTTTAGCTACCTAGGAGTGTCTTGGGGGAGTACAGAGCTAAATTACATCCATGTTGGGGTTTGACACTGGCTAGAAGCCAGGCACTCACGAAAAACTATTCACTTATTCTCCTCTGCTATAGCTAAGCAGAGGAGGGGGAAAAAAAACGAAGGCTGTATGAACTGAGGTAAGGATTAAGGGAAAAACATTTTAAGCCAAAACAGGTTCCAAACTTAAACAGTACAGAGAAAGTTTATTATTAACAGAATTAAAAGTAAAAAGGATAATAAGAAATAAAATAAAACTTTAGGACTCTTACTTTCTTCCCAGTGCCTCCCTCTTTCTTACTGACTGCTCAAGGAGACAAAACATGGGCTTTTTTGTTAGTTTTTCTCTTCCTAGAAATCGTTCCTCAGTACTCTTAGGGAAGAAAGTTTCTTTCTTCTGCTGTGCCATGGGATCCTTCCCACGGCAGATAGGTCTCTGTTAATTTTCTAGTGGGGTCTTAATTTTCACGAATAGCAGCCTCGCCTGACCTGCTGTAATGTAAGTCCCTCCCATGAGTGGTGCAGTCTTCCCAAAATTGCACATTGTGGGTCATTTTAGTTCATGGCGTTTAGTCTTTCAAGGATAAGCTGTTCTAGTTTAGAAGCAGGGGCTCTCTATCNCAAGGAGACAAAACATGGGCTTTTTTGTTAGTTTTTCTCTTCCTAGAAATCGTTCCTCAGTACTCTTAGGGAAGAAAGTTTCTTTCTTCTGCTGTGCCATGGGATCCTTCCCACGGCAGATAGGTCTCTGTTAATTTTCTAGTGGGGTCTTAATTTTCACGAATAGCAGCCTCGCCTGACCTGCTGTAATGTAAGTCCCTCCCATGAGTGGTGCAGTCTTCCCAAAATTGCACATTGTGGGTCATTTTAGTTCATGGCGTTTAGTCTTTCAAGGATAAGCTGTTCTAGTTTAGAAGCAGGGGCTCTCTTTCTCTATCTCTGGAAGCAAGGGTCTTCTCTTTTTGTTCGAGTTCCTCACTAGATTACAGCTTTTCAGTATCCACTCACTCCAGCGTGGGCACTTTTCTTCACAGGCTGCAAGTGGATCTCTGTATCCTCCCATGCACTTCATGAATTACAGGGAAACAATTTGTTGCATCATAGTCCTCACCACGGCTTGCAGGAGAATCTCAGCCCAAAGCACTTCTTCCTCCTCCTTCATTTCACCGACCTCGGTGCCGTCATGTTGGTTCTCTTTACATGTCTTCACCTCTTCCTTTTCTCTGACTTGGGAGAGAGTTGGTGTCTGTACATTCCAATGTTCTCAAGTTCTATCAATTGAAAAGATTTTATGGAGTCCTACAACGCTGAGAGGTTGATCCCGTCTGGGCTTTGCATCGGAGAACTGCTCGCCATGCCCCTCGCCGCTGGCCATGTGGTCCCTGCCGGTACCGCGTGGGCTGCACCGGCCACCGGCTCCACTCAGCGCCTCTCCTCATGTGGGGCACTGAAAAGGAAAAGCTGCTGCCACCCCTGCCCTTCTGTCCACAGCGCAGTTGGTTATATAAAGTTCATTGTGAGCCATGCTGAGCTGGCAGCGGCGGAGCGATTTCAGCCGTGCCGCCCCGGCTGCGTGGGCGCTTCTGGCGCTGGTCTCAGCTGCATGGTCTCGGTCACATGGCTGCTGACGGCGCTGGGATGGCCCCCCTGGCGGCACGGCCTTCGCCACCGGTCCCCGGCAGCCCCTTCACCACCCCCTTTGAAGGGAGAAGGAGGGACTTTGCGGCGCTGCTTCCTTTCTTAAATATGTCATCACAGAGGCGTTACCAACTTCCCTAATTGGGCTACCAACCTGCCCGTTGTCAGAACCTTCAGCGATTGGCTCTGAGCTGGACATAGCAGAAGCTTCGAGCAGCTCTCTCTTGCCCACCAAAAAACTAGACTGCTTTTAAACTATCACAATCCAGCTCCTTGCATTCCAAGCATGTTCATAAGACAGAAGTACCAGCCTAGGAACTAAGCAGTCATCACTCCTAACTTCTTAGAAAAGGAGTTTTATTCAAGTTCTTTGTTGACAACCTCACATTATTTTTGTCTCTGAAATCCAAAGAAACCCTTTTGTCTTTCTAAAACTACACTGTAAGTTGTGGAACTCTTTCAGTATTTTCTCAACAACCCATGAGATGTATCAGCAGTGTAAAAAGAACTTTTCATAAACTTAACACTTCAAAACCTGTCTGATAAATACATTCACAGACAGCGATAAGGCTTGTAAGAAAGACTTGGCTTCACACCAACTCCCAAGGCTTAGGAGTATACATTGAATTCTTGCAATAAACTTTACTTGTGTCCATGACACTTTACTATGTCCATGACAAATACATACAATTTATATAAACACTTGCATATTTCAAAATACTTTTGTTCCTCATAGAACATTTTCTTAGTAGCATAGCAAGTGCAAAAGCAAAGAACTGAAATCATACAATGCTTTAAGTGGGAAAATTTCAAGGCCTTACATGCCATGTGTTTTCAGTCACAGCATTGTAGAAAGCAGTTTTTCACATTTCTGTTTCTTTTTTAAATTAAAGAACAGCATTTCTTTATGTAAAATCTACACTTGAAGTTTAATCAAACCTTATATCAGTAAGGACTACTCTGAATAGATTTGATCCAGTCAATATCATCCCTTTATTTGTAAAACACATGAACCAAATAAGGAGCACTGTCTTACACAAAGAATCAGCAAATCATCCTAACCCTGAGAAATTCCTAGTATTACCAATTGTGTCTTAGATCAGTGAAAATTAAATTACTTTAAAAGGGAACAGTATTTTTAGAATATTCTCTGTGCAGGTGTTACAGTTCAACTGAAAGACACCTACCACAGTTCTTAGGATTTTAAGGGAAAAAAGAACTCATAAGGGAAAAATTGAGAAGTAATATTGATTTTGTTCTTCAATGAAGAAAAGTCAGAAATATTTTCTAATCAAAATATTTTGTTTGTCCTGTAATGGAATACTTTGTTTGCTAACTTTGATAAGCCTTTTTTTCAGTTTACATAATTTTTTAAAGTACTTTGCTTGAAGGATATCAACTCTAAACACAGCTATACTGCTGTATTTTAAAGTGAAAGTTACAAAAAGCCAAAAAGAAAAAAATCAGCTACTTTTTTTTTTCTGAGATGGTTTGTTTTAAGTGTATATTTTTGTAGTCCTTCATAACTTTCTTTTTTCAGTTAATTTACTGTTTACTGGGGGAAAAAGTTATCATACTTGTCATCAGGAAGAACAAGTAAAAAAAGGAAGATTGTTTTCTCAGCTTGATCAGTTCCTTTCTTCTTTTCCTGTAGTTATGCAAAACACAGAGGACACAATGGGGACAAGAACTTGTGGCTGGGGATCCCTGGGTTTACACAGTTAAAGAAGCATTCTAGAAAGTTCTGTCTGAATCAGTCAGACTGCTCCTTCCCTGTGTAAAGGTATTTAATTTCCTCACTACACACCAAGGTTGTATTTTGGTACTTTTCACCTGTTTTCTATCATGATGCATCTCTATTCCTAAATAAATGCAGCTTCCTGTCTTTAACAGCCATCCATAAAACTTTTCCTCATTGATGGTACATTCAAGCACACAGCCTGTTTTGTGTGCACACTCACAGTGAAGCATTCTGGCATTCTGTCCATATTCCTTACAATTTTCCATGTTCTTCTAGGAAATGCAGTGGATCTGGTAGTTTGGATGAATCCTGCACAACACTGAATGGCCTGTGGCTTCACAATATTGTTACAGGTCCATCAATCACACCTACTTTTTTTTTTTCCCCCTAGCACTATAATTGTTTTCCAGAGGAAAATAATTACTTGTCTTGAAGAAACTGTGAATAGAGGAAATTGTCTCCATTCCAGAAGCAGTTGTATCACTTTAGCTGTATTAGTAGCATCAAGACATACAATTTGTACAGTTCTAGAGTACAAATAGATAATTAGGGACCTAAGATAATAAGGGTTTAAGGATCAAATTAAATATGCTTTATCATTACATTTTAGTCACGGAATCCCATTTTCTTCCCCAGTAACCTTCAAGGTGAATAGTAGTAAAATACTTTATACAAATATCCTAAACAACACAGTGAACTGCCGCCTTAGTGCTAAAGAAATACATTCTTATTGACTCTCTGAAAACATCTGAAGTTTTTAAAACCCTCAGTAACGACAGTTATGATCATCTCCATCACTGACTTACGGTGATCAGGATCTGACTAGCAGAAACTTCTGTTTTAAAATAAATTATGTGGTTTTTTTCTTCATGATATTCTATGCTTTTCATTTACCATTACTCATTCATACATCATACTAACTCAATTTGTTCATGAAGAAAATGATTCAGTCCCTTATGGAAATAGATGTAAATCATAAAAATCAGGTATTCAAGGTAAAATATTATATTCTCTGATTCTAATGCAGGTGTGGTTTTGTTTCAATGACACCTTTTGGGTTTTTGGGGGGTAAATGAATCCACCATTTCTCTTAAGAAAATATTTTACTGTCAAACTTCTTCCAGACTCAGAAAAATGTGTCTCTCATTGAGCCAGTATTTTGCTTCCTATAGCCATTTCTGTTGGTTATCTCATTTTATAAAATGCTATTGTTATAATTTTTTTTTCATTTTTCCCACACACCTATTGTTATGCTCTTTTCTGCCCTTAGGCATTGCTCAGCCAAGCAACACAATTCCACCTCCTCCCTTATTATATAATCTGCTGCAATTCCATTTAAATTCTTATCTGTCAACACCTCTCTTGTAAAGAAAAAAATCCACAACCAAGCAGTATAGTCTATATACATTCATATCAAAGTCACAAAATAGACTTATTACCATGTTTTCATGCATAGGAAGACAAAAAATTAAAACTTCCCATTTCTTTTCACATAGATGAAATCTCCTTTACAAAGTTTCTACTGCTACCTTGAACTTCATTATTTCTAGAGCCATAATTCTAACCCTTACTTACATGAAAAATTTTCCCAGTTGCCTCTCGTTGTTATTTTCTTGCTCATTCACAACATACCTTCACAATATTCCTTTACTCTTATCAGTGTCTCTATCATTTCATGAAGTAGTAGCTAAAAATTTTGCTTATTTGCTCTTCCAGGTCATTACTGAAAATGTCATATAACAAAAAATCAACAGTTGTCACTGTAGTGTCCTCAAGAGGTCTGCATCTTCCTTATTACACTGTAATGATTAACATTTTGCTTGCTGTGCTTTATAAAAATTGTCACATCTCACTTGCACAAATTTCTTTTCAATCTTCCTTCTATAGTGTAGGTCAGCACCTGTTCTGTTCAATACCTTGATTTAAATGTGGGACTTTTTTCCACAATACACTAAATACTGCTGATCACCTTTATTTCAAAAGTCAGCATTTCTCAGGCTGGGATCTGAATGCCTCATTTCAGACTTGAGATCAAATGTAAGAGAGCACTGGTTGGTTTTCAACTTGCTGTGAAGGTTCTCATGTTCCCGCATCACATTAAATTAATTTCAAGATGACTATTTAGATGAAAACTGAACAATTGTAGGTGGACTTCAACTTTCAGAGCAAATCTACAGAAATAATCAAGAAGATAAAAAACAAATTACATTGCATTCCATGACTGATGTGGAAATGAAAAGTTAATACTTTCTTTTTCTCCTAGTATCTTATAAACAATTTTAACTCGCTATTTCAGGTGCATATTTGCTTCAACTGCCACATAACAACCATCAGTGATTGCTGTGGGGCAAAGAATGTTTTCAGAATGAAGGCTACAAAATACTCACTGCTTATAAGCAAAATGTTTCAACTAGAGCCACTGACAATCAAAAAAAACCCCATTGTGTGTAAATAGGATGGAGTGTCTATAGGCTGGTTTTATAGACCCTGTCTGTAGCAAGGTTTCTTACTTTGTATAACCTCTGGGGTATTCACTGTAGGAAGAGCCACCAATTTTTGCTTTCCAGTCATGGCATTCATTACACAGCTAACTGTTACAGAGCCATAAAAATAAAACAAATGAAAATTGCCTCTAGCATTGTGAATATGAGTTTTATAACAAAACACTTCCAAAATTTATAAAAGTATTCATTTCCTTGAAAATTGTGCATGTTTTATTTTTATTTCCTTGATGATATTTAGAAATAAATGATAAGGTTTGAACGTGACTGTCCCATAAGATTCATGTGTTTGTTTCACATGGATCACAGCACACCAGAGAATATTTAGAGGATTTTTTTAAATTATCTTTATCAGCCCTGAGATAACCAAAACTGCCTGAAGCCGCGGTTGTAAAACAAAATGAAGTTGAGCTGACTTTCACGAACAAATAACAGGTATGACAAAACTAGAGATATCTATAGGGAAATCACAGAGTTTTTGTATAGAAATGCAAAGGGAGAAAAGTAGGTCTGTCTTGTTACTCAGGTTTCCCCTTCTCATTGTGCAAAAGAAAACATCATGTGTACTGTGATTCTTCAATTACAGAAAGATTACAAAAAGATGGGAAAGAACAAGGATGTAGGTGACAACAAAAGTTTAGGCATTAATAATATCCTTTCTCCCTGTGTTGTGATTGTTCAGTACTCTGTGAAATCATAAGTCTTCACAACACAGAAGATTATTTACTTTAAAATATCACATTCTCCTGCACTTCTGTTTCTTCTGAAATGTTTGGGCATAGCTGGCTTTACTACTAAAACAAGCTACATTTTGGGGGGTTTGGTTGTTTGTTTGAGGTGGTTTTTTGTTTGTTTGGAGGTTTTTTGGTTGGTTGGTTGGTTGGTTGGTTGGGTTGGGTTGGGTTGGGTTGGTTTTGTTGGTTTGGGGGTTTTCTTGGTTTTGGGGGTTTTTTGTGTTAGTTCTTTTGGGTTTGTTTTTTTTTTTGCAAGGCCGTTACGGTTTTTTGAAAAATATTTTCCTGTTGTTCTAACAGGAAACTGAAAATACTCTTTAGAACTTTAGAACCCCATTAAAAATTGGGTCAAACTGATTTTTCATTCTAGAAGCAGAAGTGCTGTAGTCATTGCCTTTGCTTTCTGCCTGATCACATTGCTCTTGCCTCTCTTGCATTGACCTGTTTCATCTTCTAAAATGACAAAATAGCCACCTGGCAGCACAGAGCAGTTCTCGATCAAACAAGTCAACTGAACTTCAGTTCAGTTCAGATTCTGGCAGATGTCAGACCAAAAGAGGAACGCAGACTCATGTGGTTCCAAGCTAAGGCTGAAGGAGATGGCACTGTCATCTTCTGAAGGGAAGAACTGTTAAACCTTCCAAGCCATAGCCCATAGATTTCAGCCATGCTATAGAATGAACAGCAAGCAGGCTGCCTTTCCATAAACAACTTCAGCAGCTACTTTTGCAATGTTGTGCTACCATCGTTGTTTAATCACATGGAAGCTGACCAAAAGCATGTTTGTTGGGAATTTTTTTTAATCCTTTGTCATTCCTGTGTGATTTGTATTGGTCTGTACTTCAGCCACCTATATTTAGACAGCAAAATGTCTACATGAATTGTCTTTGCTGATGTAATACCTGAGATTCTGCACTCTAGAGCTATAGCTACTGTATGTTCTGACTACGGAAACAAATTTTAAAAGTAGAAATAAAAATTAATGATCTATAATGAATAAGTCTAGCTGTTGACACAGATGGTTAGAAATTTTTCAGTGGAGCAGTTATCCAAAGTATAAACTCACCAAAGTCATTATGAAAGTAAAGGGTTACATTCTGTTAAGTTTTCCCATCTCAGAAAAAAATGCTATCTGGCTGTGAATAAACCTTTATTTTTTTAGTATGCATGTCTCAGTCACTGAGGCCAACAGCTTTGGTGCCAGCACAACCCACAGCAGAACACTCTAGCACAATGCACAGGGGGTGTCTTGGTTTGAGACAAATTGGGAGGAAACGCCCAAAATGAACGCGTCCTCTAATAGTAGGCAGGTTTCAGCAGCCCCTCCCCCACAGGTTCAGAAAGAATTTTCTTGGAGGAAAGTGAAAAAAGCCCTGTTTATTTAACAAGCAGGGTGCACGCAGGCACGAGAGAATGAATAATGTTAAATAACAAAACCTCTTGCTGTGGAGAAAACCTAGTAGATTCAGAGTCCTTTCTGTGGGTGTGGCTCTGCTCTCTCCGGAGCTGGGGTGTGGCGTGGGCCCCTCCGGGCCACGGTGTGGGGCCTCCCACTGGTGGTGCTCCAGAGCAAAGCTGAACAGTTCCAGAAAAAAAGAAGAAGAAGCCACAGTCCTGGGAAAACTCCTTGCTTCAGCTAATGAGCAAGAAGCTAGCTGAAAAGCAAGAGAATGCAGCTCTCTTCCCTGCTGCAGAGCCGAGAGCTGGGGAAAAGCAGGAAGGTGCTTCCTCGGCTCTGCAGCGGTGAGAACGCAGGGGATTGTGGGCATCCTTGAACACAAACCGCGCTGAAGAATTTTACTCGGCCTCCCCCCTGCTTTTTCTCGAACCCAGCGTAAAGGCACAGCCCGACAATAGGGAATACAGTATCCTACAGTCAACCCAAGACAGGGGGGTTTCCTGAACCAGGAAAACCTCAGGGGAGTGGACAGATTCCAGCAGCCTGCAGCTGACATCATGGCAGCTGACAAGACATGGGCAAGACCAGGAGCAATGATGGCTATGCCCACCCAAATATAAAAGGAGCCCCTTGGAGAGCAGTGGTGGCCAGGCCAGATGTGGCTGCCAGGGCAGAGGGGTGTGCAGGAAGGGTGGTGAAGGCATCAGATTGACCAGGGAGCAATGGTAACCACCTGGCAGAAGCCACGGCCTCTCTAAGCTTGGTACCCGCGACAACTAATGCAGTTTTGCAGACATCTTGATGCCAGCTGCAGAGTGTGCCCTGCTCTTACACCAGGACTGGCCAGCAGCAGTGAGCACCCCTGTGGGAGCTGTGCCCAGGTGCAGGAACTCCTCTGGTTAGTGACAGAGCTCCAGGAGGAGGTGAATAGGTTCAGGAGTATCAGGGAGACTGAAAGAATGCTACACTACTGGAATCACACCCTATCTTCCCTGGGGCAAGCCTGTCAGGTAGACATGATGTGGAGGATTCCCTATCCTCTCTCTACCTGGCAGAACATGGTGCCTTGATGGAGGGGGGGAATGGTGCCACATTCCTGCTTGGCTCACCAGTTACATCTCCTCCATGACTCTCCTGCCCTTCCAGGTGCCCTTTCGTACCAGGTACGAGGCTCTGCAAGTAGAACCAAACAATTGCAAGAACGGTGGTTCATGTGGCTTGGAGGTGTCACTGAGGTTGTCAGCCTTATAGACCACATCAAAACCACTTCCATACATTAAAAAAGATGGATCATTGTCATAGGAGACTCTTCTGAGGGGCATAGAAGGCCCAATGTGCCAATAAGACCCACTTCTAAGGGAAGTCTGCTGCCTCTCTGGGGCCTGGGCTAAATATGTGATGAGAAAATTTCCTATCCTGGTATGACCTTCAGCTGATCTATTATTGATTTTTCAGGCAGTTGCAATAAGAAGTCCAAGTACAATCAAGAGAGATGTCAGGGCCTTGGGATAACTCATTAAGGGGTCAGGAATACTCTATCATTGCAGCTGCAGGAAATGATACAGCAAGAAACAGACCCAACTAATCCATACCTGGCTCCATCAGTGCTGTCATTCGCAAAATTTAGGGGTTTTTGAGCATGGATCAGTGTACACAACACGAGTTCTACGTGCAACAGATGGGGTGCACCTTACTCAGAGGGGAAAAAGTATCCTCACACATAAGTTAGCAGGGATCACAAAAGGAGTTTTAGAGTAGTTTTGAGTGGGGAGAGAGATAAAACCAGGCTCCCTGGAATTAAGTCATGGGGTGGCATGACAGTGTTTGAGGGATGATATGCTACCAAGGTCTGTAATTCTGCTGCATAGTGTTTGCTGAGTGCACTGGAGCACATTTGATTACATTAATGCACACAGCATGAGGAAAAAACAAGAGGAGCTAGAAGCTTTGTCCCAGTCACCAAGCTGTGACATTATAGTCATAAGCACAACCTTTTGGGATGAATACTGTGATTTGGGTACCATGATGGATGGCTTTAGGGTCTTCAAGAGGGATAGACAGGGTGGGCAATGCTGGGGGGTGGTGCTGTATGTGATAAAGGGCATGGATTGTATGGTGCTTGCAGCTGGTGATAACACAGTTGAGAGCACCGAGGTAAGGAGGAAGGAATAAGCAAATAAAGCAAATGTTCTGTAGGAGTCTACTAATGATCACCCAGCCAGGACTATGACACTGATGACTTTTTCTACAAGGAACTAAGAGATTAGCTGCCCTTATCCTTAGGGCTGATTTTTTAACTTCCAGGACAGCATACAGTATTCCCTGAGACTATCATACAGGCAACACAAACAGGTGCAGGAAATTTCTGAAGCATGTTGAAGATTACTTCTTGGTACAGGTACTAAGGGAGCCAACAAGGAAAGATGCCCTCCTAGATTTGTTATTTGTAAACAGAGAGAGACTCATAGGCAAAGTGGTGATTACTGACTGTGTTGGTCACAGTTACCATGTAATAGTTGAGTTTCAAATCATTAACAGTAGAGGAAAAACAGTCCCTATGGGCTTCTTGCTTTCAATTCCAGAAGGCAAATTCACTGCTGCCGTATATCTAAAAGATGTACTGGAAGCCTAGCACCATATGCAGCCAAATCACTTAATATCCTTTCCAGTCACAAACTATAGCTAGTAATGACCTGCATGTATTCCTTCCATGCAGTGATTTGTGTAAATAAATAGTGAAAAAATTAAGGACTGGGGTGGGGGGGGAAGAAAAAAAAAATCTATTTGCATAGAAAAGCTTCATCCAGAGGTTTACATGCCATCTCACTTGGAAGGAGCAGGTGTGAAAACCTCTCAGTACTCAGCAGTAGCTGTTAGTTTTGTCAAAAACAGCCAAGAAGGAGAGAGAACTTGGCCTGACAAAGTAATACTAATATTTAAAAAGTTGAAGGTAGATCATAATGTGGGAGTGAGAGCATTGGTGCCTCCTCAGGAATCAGTAATCTACATAGAAACCTGGAATTTAAATGCATATAATCCAAGAAAAAAGATGGATAAAAAAGCTCTCATCCCTCTAATGCAGGAATCTCTCCTGCAGAGGCTGAGAACATTACTGAATCTCTAATCATGCTGGAAAATAAGCTTGTAATCTGGATAGAAAAGGAAAGAAGGATGACTTGAAACTGATCACAGTATAAATACATTAAGCATGCTTTTCTTTCAATTCCACTACTTTAATCTTTATAAACCCTTTGTAAGTTTTTTGACTAGTTTGGAGTGGGTAATTTTCTTCAGAACATCATAATGGTAAGTGTTAACCTTTCCATACATCCAGAAAGGTAAATTTAAGAACTGATAATGCAGAAATGAGAGACAACTGTTTTTTCCTGTGGGCATCATTGCCTGCGAAAACTCTGTGCTTTTTTGGAATACAGCTGGGAGAGCACATAGATAGGAGAATTTTGAATAGCACAGAGAAAATTTCTTAAAATTTTCACCAGCTCAAATCTCCAGCAGTTTGTCCATTCAGATTGTATATATTATAGTTCCTTCACACAATAGAAAGTTTCATGCAAGTCTTTCCTCATATTCATCCCATAGATTCATTTTGCATGCCCAAGTCAGCCCTCTAAAACAACATGAACATTTTTTTCCTCTCTCTGGCCTAATTAGTTTTTTCATTCTCTTCTGCCTAGTTACATAGCCTCAGAAGGGCTGAACAGTCTGTAAAGTGTCTTTCCTGGGAAATAACAGAATGTGTTTGAAGTTCCTTAGGCAAGCAGGAAATTAAACCTGGATCACCTACTGCCTAGCCAAGTCTCTGACCAATACACTGCTAAAAAAATAAGGAAGTGAAAATTTCCCTTGTTGTATTTGAAGAACAATGAGCCAAGTTGTGCTTTTTGGAATAAATTAAAATAATAGACAACTCATAGGCCATATATCCCACATGGAAGATACATCCCCGTGGTGTCTGGAGAGGCATGAGAGATAAGATCCTGATAAATCCTCAGAACTTCTGTATTAACTAACTAAAACAGCTGAAAAATGATTACTTAGGGAATGTGCAGATACCAGCTGGCTCTTGCTTCTTGTGAAATCCATGCTGAGACATCCATCTCTATGTTAACACATGATTTAGGTTTCCATCCTGGATATTGGTACCTCAGACTCAGATGTTCTGCAGCCCAGGGATCGTTCACTTCTATAAATGTTCTTTCCTGACAAGAAAAAAAAAGGAAAGAACGCACACCACACCAGTACTTCACTACACAGATGTGCCATCATTTTAAATGCATTCAAAAATTATAGAAATGCTTGAATATGTAGGGAGAAAAGACACATAACTGCACATGAGACATAGGTATTATTTATTTAGTGAAAGAAAGGGACTTTTATCAAAGGACTTATTTATGTTGCAGGTGAACAAATTTGCAGGCAAACTCCCACAAAAATATTTGCATTTTCTTACTACTGCTTTCAGAGAAATAGTTCAGTTATGATCTTTGTAAGAGTTAAGCACATCATGATAGAATATAAGATCAATTTCATGCCATATTTGAACTCAGATGCACCCTGAATTTGTAATTTATTCACGGCTAGTTTAATGAAACTGAGTATGATTAGGATGCTTCTGTAACTACGACTTTGCTATTATGGACACTGGCATTTTTCTATGTTTCTGTCGACAGCTTTATATAAGAATTATTAATCTTAGTAGTAGAGATATATTATTAGTAAGATACTGAGTTATTGCACAATAAATCTGGCAAAATGAGCTGTCAACATATAAGAAAAAGATGTCATTAGCCACAAACATAACACTTAATGGAAGACATTGTAATGATAAAAATATAGTCAAACGCTGCATAATTAAGTAATATAATCACTAATTTTAGGAGATGGCTGCTTTAAATGGAAGACAAAGTATACTGAGGAGAGGAAGAGAAACAGAAGAGAGAGAGAAGATTGCTAGGCATAGAAATTAAGACAAGTTAGCTTTGAAATGTTTCCCATTACCATAATACTGAAATTCCAGGCAAATGAAGTTTTATAACTGAATAAAAAACCCGCTAAATTAAATGTTTGCTCTTGTTTCTCTATTAGCACTTTTCATATGTATTAGCTCCTTTTAGATGAGAATCTTTAAATGCCAAGTTAATGTCTCAATTAACTAATGTTTGAGAAAGTATCACTGACCTCTAACACCTAGAGTAAGAATTATGCTGCTACATGCTAGTAACTGTACATTGCTAAGTAGTAAATTTTCTTCAAATTAACATATATTGCCTTTATTTCTTCTGTGGAAAGCTATAAATTCTCTTCATTTTGTAAGTTTATTTTTTTTTATTTGCTAACTATACCACTGTATAATTAAATTGAAATACAAGATAGTTCTCCACAAATGTTTTCATGAATGATCATATCTCCTCTGTATAGCCCTGATTCCCACTGGATAGTTAAAGTCCTAGTTTCTCATTTGCGTTATTAAAAACCTAAATACTTATATTGTATTTATGTTCAGCATTTTACAGTATCTCACTTCTAATTCCAAAAAGACAGCATCTGATAAATCTCTGGGTTTCTTGCAGCAATGTTCATTCCAGCCTAAATGTGTGGTTAAGCCTGAATAAAAAACCACACTTTATGAAATTCTCCACAATTGTTAATGGAAAGCATATTGCTGTTAAGCCACCTATTTGGGCTATTTTAAAACAAAAGCATTTGTAAAGGTGTTCTAAATTCTCAGACAGTGTTCTGATAACCCATTTTATACTAGAACCTTCAATTGTGTGTCAGGATGCAGGAAAGAAACATTTCCTTTGGTAAGATGATGTTTGTACTGTGGGCACATTTCTTGCTTTCAAGGTCATTTCCCTCACATATTCTTACTCCTCTTTTCTCTGGCTACAATTTGCTTCTGAGACATAACATTTTTCTTTTCTTTTGTAAATATATTATCCCAGAGACACTATCACTATCACTGATGGGCTTGGCCTAGGCCAGCAATGTGTCTGTCTTGGAGCCTCTTAGTATTGTTTCCATTGGACATAGGAGAATTCTGACAACTTCTCACAGAAGCCACCTCTGTAAGTCCCCTGCTACTGAAACCTTGCCAAACAAACTCAGTATACTTCTTTACTATGTTTTTTTGTTACGGCCTCATGGCAGCCCCACATTGGTTATGCCACCACCAGAACAGGCCTTTTGGAATGCATTATTTAGTTCAGATCAGATTTACTCCTTCTAACACTTTACTAAACTTTACTAGTAATTCAATAGCCTCACTGACCTCACGTAGGAAAAAAAAGAAAAGCAGACCTTGTCAATTAAAAAAAAAAGTTAATGAATACATGCCATATACTTGTATGGAAAAAAAAATCAAGTAGAAAAATAGTTTCTATAGAACTCTACTATTGTCAGACCATGCATTTATTAAACTGACTCTTAGAAAAAAATTATTACATAGTATAGGTAAAACTAGCAAAGATATTTCCAAGTTTCTAACAGAGAGGATCTTGCTTGTATCTCTTGCTACATCTTTTGGAGAATGGCATGATCAGCAGAAACATAAGGCAAACCTAGGCAAATGTAATTTGAAGCTAAGTAACACTAAGGGAAAGCATCCCATCAATAACAGTCGCATTTCAATATGGCCCAGCAATTCGCAGAGGAAGGTTAAAAAGGAGTTTTCTTGAGTTTTCTCTTTGCACGCTCCAAAGCCATTGGAAAATACCTTTTTTAGTTTTAAAATTGCATCGTAGAATCTGGGCTTTGCATCTCCACTAATATTTACATATGCATTTGAACACTTCACATTCATTACCCATGGCTGGTATATTGTCACTTCCACATAGAACATTTCCATTTGAGCACTGAGAAGTGTGCTTACTGTGTCAGTGTCCAGTGAAGCACAAAAATTAGAGAAAAAACTTACCCTTTCCTCTCCCCAGTCTGAATGTCCCTTATTTTCACAGCAAGGAATGCTTTCAAAATTGTTCCCAGGAGGTGGCTGTCATTGTAGGTGGACGGGGTGGCTCACGTACATGCTACTGCTGTCCCCAGCACTACAGCTCCCTCTGTCTCCCTTCTCCAACAAACCCTGCACTGACAACATGCCTGCTCCGGCCTGCAACTTCCCGAGGAGCTACAGCTCCTCCCTGACAATGCTTGCCCCCTTCTCTGACTGGATAAGAGTCTGTGGCACCTAGCAGGGCATCTGCAGCACTGGTGCCAGGTTTTGCTGTAATCAGTTTCCACTGGATTAGGGAGGTTTTCTGTGCCCCCCCATTGCCCAGCACAATTTTAGTCCTCACCTATGACGTCCATCCCTTACAAAGTCAAGTTCTCACTTATGCAAAATCAGTGCCTGAAGCACAGACATATAAATATGTGTTTCAGCTTGGACATAAAAGGCAAATAAATGCATCTGTTAAAGACAAGTAAATGCAGCTTCAGTGAGGGGATCGAGTTAAAAATTAGATGAAGATATCTTGTGATTTCAACCTATGCATGGCTGAAAGAAAAATGCTATTAGATTTCTGCAACTAAGATGCAAGGGAAGTCTTACATGGTGAATGTAAAATGCCCTTATATATTTTAAAAATGAACATAAGAATTTCTGTCATGGGCAGTAAAATAAACATAAGATAATGAGATAATCACAGTACATGAACTGACTATCCATAAAGCAAAAATAAGTGATGACTAAGAAGAAAGCAATAATGACTTGTTACATTGACATAAATCTACACTTAGCTCTCATTTGGTAGTGGAAGCAGCCAAGTAGAACTGGATATTAAACTTATGTCAGGCAGTTGAGGACAATCTGTGTGAGTTATTCAATTGCAATCTGCTATAAGCGAATGCCGTGCTTACATAAATGACATTGAAACTAATTCTGGTTTTATAGAAGATATTATGGGAAGTAAAAATAATCACATTTTCTTACTGTCTTGATTGTTTGGAATAGGAAATACTGCCTAGTACTTGCTGGTGGAGAAGTTCTCCGCAGGAGATAAAAATCTCCAATTATATACCAGATTTTCCAGTAAGGTGCTTCCTTCTGGCTGTAGTTGCAAAGGAAGGGTTCTTCTCTGACACCTGGTGATGCTGGTAGCAGGTTGCCCCGGGTCTGCACCGCATCTAACAGCTGGAGGTGTCCTGGGGGCAGGATCTGGCTGATACGGTAGCAGAGCTGATGCTGGCTTCCTTGCTAGGAGCAGATTGCAAACCGATGTAAAAGTAGGTCTGGCAAAGGCAAAGGATGAGAGAGCGGCTCTCTGCACAGCTCCAAACTTTTATTACAAGCGAAACATGTGAACAGAAGAACAGAAAAGCAGAAGAGCGTGGGGACAAAGCTGAACAGCTGTTTTTGTATGGGAGTGAAAAGGGGTGGAATAAAGGGTTACAACAAATGGGATTCTGTAAATTGTGGGGTGACAGGGGAACACATCCAATGGGACAAACTCAGGGGAGTGTTCTATTTGAATTAACAAATGGGATACTGAATACAACAGAACTTTCCAGAAATTATACATATTCCATGAGGGATATGCATAAACATAAGGGCATACATAAAACTGGGTGGGGAAATCGTGAACCTATAACAGAACAGTATGCAAAATACAGTTCCTGGGGGGAACATGGGAACTCGCCATGACCACAAGGTTAGACTCCAGTGCCCTGGGTGCTTGTCCACCAGGAATTCGTTGGTGTGGATGCTGCAATTGCTGCCAGGTGCACTGCAACAACCTAGAGCTTTGCTATCAGAAAAAAATCCATACTTTCTGTGGATGCCAGTAAGCATGTTTATAATCACATCCTCCTATTGTACTTTAGAAATATTATAGGAAGGTAAGGGAAAAGAAGGAATACAAGCAATTCTACCAGGTAAACCTCTGCTCTGACTAGGTAAACTCAAGTTCTACTACAACATCCCACACCTAACATTTCAATATCAACCCCCAAACCTCACGTGCCCAGTGCGAATTTTATGTGTTCATTCTGCCCCCCATTAAAAAGAGCTAGCAGCTCAGAAAACTGGACAGAAAACATTTCAAAGCATCCAGACAAATTAAGTTCAAGGAAAAATTAAACTACCAAAGGCATGCATCAGAAATGAAAGATGCACTGCATTGCTGTATTCTAGGCAATGGATTTGTATTGACCGAGTTCAAGATGAGGATATTCTGGTCTCTGCGCTTATAAAATAAAATGCCCATGAAAGTAACTTTCTGTCTTTCCTGCCAAAGTCTCTAAGCATGGTGAATTTTCCAACAGAGAAAAAGGAGGTAATGCATCTTAGACTGATTCTAGGTTCTCCAGTGTAAGAAAGACAGTTTATTTTAAATTATGCCTAGAAAGCTGGTTGGCCTCACTGCTTTGCATTGGCTTCCAGAATGCACTGGCCATTTTCCCAATGCTGGGCTTTTAATAAGGTGTAAGGATACTGAGTGGACCACATAAAATGAAATTTTAAGAGCTCAAGCTAGTGAAACATTAAAAAGTCTCATATTTTAAATACCATGGCTTTCTAAAACTGTAGGTTTTGATCTGCAGCAAGCACCTTGATTCACAAACAACTTCTGTACCCAGCGCAGGCGCCCCTGGTGCCCAGGCGGTGCCAGCGGCTGCAGCGGCCCCAGCGCAGGGCACGGCTGAGCCCCTCAGCCACGGGCGGGCGGGCGAGAGCCCCGGGGA
>WEIT01030457.1:9672-51407 GCA_013389985.1 Dryoscopus gambensis | reverse complement strand
CTGGAGCAGGCTTATCCCGAAGAACGGAGAAGGCGCCAGGCGGGAGCTCGGATAGAGCGTGAGGAAGGAGGCGCAGAGAGGAGCTGCTGTGGACTGACTGCAGCCCCTGCACTGTTTAGAGGGAGGAGGTAGAGAAGTCAGGAATGTTGGAATTGAAGTGGAGCTTGGGAAGAAGAGGGAATGTAGGAGAGTCAATTGTTTCTGTATTTGTCTCCCCTCCTCCCCTCCCCCCCCCCCCTCCAAACCCGGCTTTAATTGGCAATAAATTAAAAAAAATTTCTTCAAACCAAGCTTGTTTTGCCCATGACGGCAACTGGGAAGAGACCTCCCTGTCACATGAGCTTTTTCCTTTCTTTTCTCGTCCTGTGCTGTTGAGGAAGAGGAGTGAGAGCAGCTGGGAGGACACGGTAACTGGCTGAGGTTTGAACCTGTGTTCAAATAAACAAGACCCTTAAAGCTTATAATCTTCAAATAGATATTAATGTAAACTCACTTTTCATCAAAAGTGCTAATCTGTTTTGAAATTCTTGCACAATCTTCACATTTCTGATTTGTCAGTGAATAGCCTTGGTGCTCTTACCACGAGAACATAAAAAGGGTAAAAGTTTAGGCGGGAGGATAATGGATGAGGAAATACATCTAGAGTTGAGAAAAGTCAAGATATTACTCTCTTAAAAACAAAATATATTTATATGTGCACCATTTAAAATATTTTCTTTGAAATTTTACCTTTTTTCTACTGAATTTTGGGGAAAAAAACTGTTGGAGTAGCTCAGGCAAGTCTGCATAAACAACTATAAAAACCTTTACTGCAAAAAATGACAGCAAATAACTTTGATAGCACTTGACATAAAAAAGTAAACTAGGCTGGGGTACCTATTTTATTCTGGACCAGCAGCCCAAAGGTGACCTATTTAACACCCTTAGGAGAACACCAGACCCTTTATTTTACGTCTTTCCAGTAAACATAGCTTGTCATGACCTTAAATACACTGAGAAATAAATTTATTTCTTCAACTCTTATTTTTGAGCTCAATTTTCTTGAAAACCATGGCTATGTATTAAACAGATATATCTAACAAGAAAAGCTCTCCCTTTCCTTCCTGATCTGTTACCTGGAATTCTGTAGAACTGAAGATTATAAGAATAAGATTTTTCTGTCCAAATTAATCAGTAATGTATTGTATCTCTAAAAACACCTACATCTCTCTATGGGACATAATCAGAGCCTTGAATGAAATGCTGAGGTGTAATGGCATATGCTGTTTCCATGCATTTTTTTTTCTTGTTCTTTTTTTACATCATTTGCTTGGGCTTTTTTTTTTTTTTCGCCTTCTATTTTTTTTTCCTAAACCCATGCCCTTCTTAAATCCCTCCTTCTCAGTCTTTTTTTTGCTGTTGCTGTCAGACATAAGTAAGTTTATCCTACAGCTTGCTCCTTCCTCTATTTTTTTGGCCTATAATACAAGGACTAAATGAATTTTAAAATGCTTGGTATTGGGCAGAGGCATCTTTCTTGTGACATTAGAAACATGATTTGATCTTTTTTTTCATTTCATATTTGCTTCATAGTAGTACTGAAGGAAAGATGAGGAAGATATTTTAATTGGTGGAAGCAAAACATCAGCCCTCATTCATGTAATTAATCTTTTTGTTTTGTTTCCATTATTGCAGTACAAACACTGTACACATGGAAGTCTTTCTTTGCTCAAAAATGAATTCCAGGCACTATATCACAGTAAGAATAATAAGTGAAATTATCCAATGCACAGTAAAGCTGGTATAGCATCCTTGCTAATCTCTCAAGTTAAGAGGAAGTATTTTTTTCTCCCCACACACTGAAACATGAAATATGTGACCTTTAAAAGCAGTGACAGATGCTTCAAAAGGAAGCAAAGGGTGTAAAGTATGTTTTGCTGATAGAATTGCTTTTTATATTGTGCAATCTGTCACGATCACGTTAAGATGGTTGAAAGAAATCAGTGCAACATTTCTGCTGGAAAATGCTGTTTTGTCAGCATTTGTCACCATGTACAAAGGAAAGCAAAGGAAAAAGAGTCAAAATATTCTAACTAGCATGGGTATTTTTTAAAATTCTTGGGTCATTCTAATAATTCATTAGTTTTAATGTTGAATGCATCTGCTAAAATATATTTTGACACTGCTGAAATTAAGTACTTAATGTTTTTCTTCCCTAACAAATTAGTTTTGAACTTTAGATCTGTTTTAAATGAAACACATTTTAAATTAGATTTTTATTTCTTTCATTTCACTAGTTAAACGTAAGAAAAAATACAGCAAGGGGATTGCCTGCTCTCTCTTTGCACTGGTCTGTCTAGAGCAATTTTCAAGAGTGATAAATTTCATGTCCTGGGCCTATGAGTTCTCAACTTGGACAGTGTCTCAAAAAAGTCAGGTAACTGAAGAGGGAACAGAGATGTTTTAGAGTTCTCCACCAAGATTAAATAACTGGTTCTGTTTAGAACAGAGACAACCCAATACATAATGTGAATCTTTCCATTCTGTGAAATGATTGCAAATGACAATAACAGGTATTTGCAATAAAGGTGATTTAGTTTGTCTATTAATAGCATCGGAAGACGGACAAGCATAGGAAGGTGTCACCTATAACCAAGTCATCCAAGGTTTACAGCCTGGTAAGTCAAAAATCCAGTTAAATATGCCTGACACTGCTTCAGCATAGGATGGTGAAATAGGTCTTTAAAACTTCCAAAATACTGTGTGTGCTACTGTAGAAAAAATACTTTTGAATGTGGGAAATCCTCCTATTTTCATCTTTCCACTCTCTGGTGTACTTGAAGCCTGACACTGCTACCATCACCCCTATTGTTTGGTGGTGGCAACAAGAGAAACAGAAGTCAGACATATTTGCTGATTAGGTCAATACCTGAAGGAACTCAGTGCAAGTATCCATCTTGATGAATCATTTCTTTTTTTCTTTTACAGAGAGAGGTTTTTAATTTAATTTGTAGTCTGAAATTTATAATTCATCTTCCTAAGATATTAACTGCTTTAATCTGAACTAGAGGTTCTGCTTTTTTACACTTCCCTATGAATTCTTCACTCTTCCTTTCAAGAAACAAGTTGAAAAGATCTCTGAGTCTGTGTTAGTGCTTCTGAAGTTCAGTTGATGTGAGTGTGCTGCTGGCTCAAATCACTAAGGTTTTATGATCTCACTTTCACCTGATTTCATAAAAGGAGGAAAGCATACAGTTTTTTGTCTTAGCTGGATGTGAAACTGGCTGTTATTCTTTCACTTTTTTAGGCAGTTTGCAAATGCATAATCTACCAATAGATGTGCATGCACTAGTACACGTTTGTTTCACCTACTTACACGTTTCACTGACTTTCACTGTAGAAGGGAGTTTTAATCCCTCTTTCTCATCAGTCTGTCCAGTTTCACAGGGAATATCCAAGACCTAAAAAGTCTATTTCAACTTTTATGAACTACTCTAATACTTTTAAAAAAATGAGTCAATTTCCATTTGCAGTATGACCTTAAAATATTCTTAGAATCTTTCATGTGTGTTAGAGAAATGTCTCTTTCTTAATGGTTTCTGAAGAAGTAATGCATCTTTTCCTGAAATTGTTTAATTGTTTCAATAAATCATAGAATGATAGCACGGTTTGGGTTGGAAGGGACCTTTAGGATTGCCTAGTTCCAACACCCCCACCACGGGCAAGGACACCTTCCACTAGATTAGGTTGTTCAAGGCCCCATTCAACCTGTCCTGATTTATAAATATCTATAAATACCCATTTAATTCCAATAAATACACAGGCATGAATTTGAAAAGACAGGTGACTTGCAAGTATAACATCTACAGCTATCTGATATAGTGAGTACTTCTTAAATAATTTTAAAAGGAAAGCTAAAATGGTGCGTTAAATCATACTTTAAAAAAACGATAATTACCCTTAAAATCACTGAAATTAATAAAAGGATCTGCAGTGGTTCAAGTGGTTCACATCACCATGACATGAAAACTACATTTATTCAAGGGGTTTTTGTATAAGTGGTTAGTTGATCCCCGGTGACAGGCAAGCCCCCATGCAATAGCTTTCTCAAGCCCTCTCAGCAAGCTGGGAGAGAGAATGGGAAGGGCAAAAGCAGTAAAAAACTCATCGTCAAGATGAAAGCAGTTTAATGTTTCAAGGCAAAACAAAGATAAACAAATGATGCTGGAGGAGTTACTCACCACCTAAAGTCAAATGCCTGGCTCATCCACAAATGATGTCTTCCTTGGAAAAACACACCTCAGTTTTCTTGCTGGGTATGATGTTGTATGATCCGGCATTATCTCTTTGGTTACTTTGGTCCCCATCCTGCTTGTATCCTGTCCCAAAATCTTGCCTGCCACCAGCCTGCAGAAGTGGGAAACACAGGCAACCTTGATGTTGTTGTGCAAGCACAGTTCAGCAATGCCTAAAACACCAGTGTGTTATCAACACTGTTTTGGTCACATGTCTAAAACCCAACACCATGTGGATTGAAATGAAGAAAATAACTCCATCCCAGCCAGACTCAATAGAGAATGACTGATCTTCGTTACATAGAAACACTGAAAATTTATGCTGCTAAAGCTGTCTCCTAGCCCTGTAAAATATTGTGTTGGATTTTTAGAGTTGCTATTTGGAGACATAGCACTATTTGTGTCCTGCCCAAACAGTCTACTTCACACTGCTCTTAATTTCCTTGGATTTTTTAGGGACACTACCCTTATGAAAATAAATCTATACCACCGGGGTTGACATAAAGTGTCTAAGAATAATGTTTGAATAAAATCTAATTAAAAAATAAGTAGTGAAGTAGAACCAGAACTAGTTCAATTCTGGTTGAAACTCAGCCAGAAAGATGTGAGAAAGTTATGCATTTTGCTAACTTTATAATAGATTGGAAAAGACAGAGGAGTAAGCTGTAATTTCTACTAACAATGTATCCTTCTTTTTAAAAATAGCAACTAGAGCAACAAAAAAGTTCCAAAATATGAATTTTAGAAAAAATATAACTTTTTGTAAGTTTAATGTCAGTAGAATGCAAGTACTTGTCAATCACATAGCAATTTCTGATCCATGCTTAGAAATATACATACTATAATGATGTATTATTATTTTAGCACATTATGCCTTCCTCAGTGACTTTTATCTGCCCTTACTTACTTCTACTTTTATCCCTATTTTCAGTTTTCAGGATTTCTTGGATATCCTGGTCCCCTTTGCTAGTATAAGAATGGACAAACAAAAGTTTTAACGCTTCAATGCATCATAATTTTTCTTTTAAGGAAAACAGATAATTGGAACCACTTTTAAAGATCCCAAGTTAGAGGAACATAACAAACATCTTCAGTAAAAGATTTTCAAAAAGTAAATTTCTCTGTTACTTGAAAAAGGCTTAGAATATTTGCAGAAGGAATTTTAATAAAAGCATTTACAAGATGCTAATCTGAGGTAGACATCTATGAGAGCAAGTACAGAAGGCCTTCCTTTGTGAAACTGTTTTTGTCCTCTGATAATTGGTCCCTAGCATCATTACTTTTTGATCATGTCTCAAGTGATTTTTTACAGTCTGAAAACAAATGATGTGAAAATTGGCTTGCGAGATATGATTATACCTGTAGTGACTGTTGTCTTGTTCTTGAAACTGACAGTTGTGTGACTTTTCTATTTTTATACGAAAATAGTCTTTTAATTTATGACCTGCCACCTGCACTGTATTTGTAACAAAAAATGAAATAATTCAATATGCTTTACAAAGCAAAAAGCATGTTAGCTAGTGCTATTTCTACACATTTAAAAGTACAGAGTCTATAAGAAGTAAAAGCAAAAAATGGCAGGGATTATAAAAGCTGCATTATCAAGTGTGTGCACATCTGGGCAATAAATGTGGGTTTCATTCAAAAGTTATTTTTCCTGACATGTTGCTGTTTCATTAGAAAAAAAAAAGGCGAAATGTTTGGGAAAATCATTAGTAAGCTTGTTCATCTTCCTTGATAAAGGATGCAATACAAAACATAGATACATGGTTGTTTCGCTCCTAGCATGAAAACAGCTGTTCTGATTCACTGAGGGCACAGATAGAATAGTTAACAACCATTGCACATTGATCAGTTTTACCCCTTACAGGTCCCAGCTACCTGAATGTAGCTGTATGATCTCAGGGAAGTGAATGAAATTCTTGTGGTTTAGTTGTAGGGAGTCTTATTATGTTCTATTTTAATTCCATTAATTCAATTAAAATGAAACACAAAATAGGTCCATATTTTTCAGCAAGTTGTAACAGCAGTAAACAGGAGCAAAAGTAATTTTGTGCATCACAGCAATTTCACATAAGTTCTTACCAGCACTGTGGGGTTTTTTGGGTATATTTGATGCAGAAGTAGTCATGTCACTTAGTGTATCTGAGCTCTTAAGGCCCAGACCTGTCAGAGTAACCCAGAGCCTCTGCTGACAGACTCTCTGACCATTGCTACAGAGACTGCATTTAATATCAGGCCTGGGTGTCCAATCTCAACTTGAGCTGTGCTATACAGCTGCATCTGGGCCTGTGTCCAGGAGGCAGCTCAGACATATGTTGCAGGCAGCCTGATCTCCAGCTTTGTCTCCTAGGTAGGCCTTGACCCTACATTGCACGTCTGTCAGCCCTGTTCTCTCCTGATCCATATTTTCTCATTCATCTTCCTAGATTAACCTCAGATCTGAGGCATGAGTTCACCCTGTCTGGGTATACAACCTGACGGTTGATGGATCCCATCCCCAGCTTGGTCCTCCTTGGGTCCTGTAGGACTGTGCCTGGTTGGTGAATGTACTGCCTGACCAGGAACTGGGATCACCCTTGGCTTCTGGCTTGTCCTTCCTCATGAAGAGGCTCCTGCTGCTCCTAAGATAGAACTCTGGAAATAGCTGGGAGGCCTGAGCTGAAACAAAGCTTCTGGAGCACCTGGCAGTGGTAGCCAGATCCCCTATTCCTAGACACCGGTGCATTGTCTTGTGAGGTGGGCAGTCACCGGCAATGAACACCTTCATCCATGAAATGGGGTCCGGGTGCCTGGGACAATCAAAATGACACACACTGCAGAACAGGAAAACATAAAAATCACACGCCTTGCCCCGTGCAGC
Organism: Dryoscopus gambensis; assembly: GCA_013389985.1. NCBI lineage: Eukaryota > Metazoa > Chordata > Aves > Passeriformes > Malaconotidae > Dryoscopus > Dryoscopus gambensis. The sequence continues at coordinate 44,270 of WEIT01030457.1, read as the reverse complement.
AGCAAATCCCAGTTAGCTGCATGCTGGAGCTGTGGGATGGCAGGAACATGATCTCTCATTGGTCACGGCTGCCCTCCTTGTCTGCTTCTTCCAAGCACTGAGTTTTGTATGCCTGCTTTGAGCTCAAGTTACAGTTCATGTGTAACAAATGACCTGAATCTGTAGGGAGGGTTGGATGTTAGTTAAAATCACCTGATCTGCAGAGGGTCTTTGATTTTTGTAAAATGTTGAGTTTTTTAAAATGACCCAATCTGCAGAGTCTGGGTTAAAAGAAAGTTTTTATTGTAACTGCTTTGTTGTGTATTGTTCTACCAAGGATCCTTAAGCAATCTGCCTGTCTCCGTAGTGCTGGGTGACAGCAGTGTGTTTGTGGGTGAATGTGCCAAAAGAGATTGGTCATGCACCAGAACATAAATGTTAGAATTGATAACGGACTAATGGTAAAAGACTAATTTCAGTGCTCTAGTCTTTCAGGTTGTTAAACTAAGGTCGAGAGCTCAGCTTCTTGGTTTCGAGGTGGTAGCAATTGTCAAAACTACCCCTATTATTACACAAAATAATAAAATAGTATGCTATGCACTATTTTTTAGCCTCCATCAAGTTCTAATTTGAAGAGTTTGACCTAACGTGTCCTTCTACAACTCTTAGATGTTAATAAAAAGTTGAATATTATTCTTGTTATGATGATTTCTCAAGAATTCTGGGCAGCTTTTTCCCCACAGAATCACATTTTATTATGTCCATCAAGTGATAAACTAAGTACCCTGTAAATCACTGAGCTGTCATTTTGTGGCATTTTCCATGGATCGCCTTGACTGTTTCTATCATGAAGACCTTTTCTTTCAATTTTAGAATAAGGCAAAATACTTTTTGTGTAGATTAATTGCTACACTTGAAGTTAAAAACTAGGATAATTTGTGATTTTTTTCTGTTAAGTCATCATTAGTTATTTGTGTTGTTATACTTTTTGCAGAATTAGGAACTTCTTATGCTGCTCAGAAGATGATTGTTTTCTCATACTGAGGATGGTGAGCACTCTTGCAAAGAAGAAACCATCTCAGCATTTTCAGTTGATAGTCTCAAGCAACAGTCAGCAATGGCTTAAAGGAAATAAGGGAAAGAGCAAAGCTAAGATATTCATAGAAAATTCTGTCCCTATCTTTCAAATACAAATGAAGGTTTGCTTTTAGGTTTTGGGATTGTCTGTCGTCGGCTTTCTGACAGACCCTGCTATTGGCAATTGGCTTGTATAAACAAATCTACTTGAATTTTCTGAAGATTTACTTTCCATAGGACTCCAGTACAAGTAAACTGTCAAAAGTTTATCATCAACATATATAAGCTGTTGGATATTTCTTAATTTTGTAATTAGTCAGTGAGATCTCTGAAGTGACTAATTCTGTGCTAATAACAAAGCAGCTTGCTTAAGGCATGATCCACTAAGTTGAATGGTGACTAAGGGGAGGTTAAATAAGTGCACATCAGAACAGAGGTGCTTCAGACGCAAGAGAAGTTTCTTGCAGATTTGTATCCATATGTTTCTTAGCCATAGCTCCACATCTCAATTCTTCACAAGCCAGAGAGCTTTCTGAACCCGAGCTAGAGAGAAATGCAACTCTCATAGCACTTTCAAGTCTGAATACTGTACATCTAAGTTTGAACCTAACCAAGATCAAGCAAAGAGAATATGGAGAAGAGGGCCTGCCTGCCCATACTGAATGTTGGTTACTTAAAGTGGGGTTTGATCCTATTCAATTTGCACTAGTATCTGCAGAATTTGATCCAGCCAGCCCCATAGGTTGCATGCTGACAAGCTTCTTAAAGATATCATTCTTTCTTTACTATTTGAGTCTTTTCCAAAGTCTACAGTACCTCAGCCTTCATAAATATCTCAGCTCACTCACCTCATCCTCTCACTGCATGTTACCTATCCTGCTGATTTGATTCTCCTTCTGAAAGGTCTTGTTTTGTATTACTGCCAGCAAGCTACAGAACAAGTGACAAAGGAATTTTTGACATTTTGACCTTTTTGTCTCTACTCTTCCCTATGTTGCTGCTGTGCTCGAAGCTGCATTCCCTGCTTGCTTCAGAAATGCTTTTACTCTTACTCTTGATTCTATAAATATTACAAATTACAGTCTGGTTGTTCTCTTGTCTCTGATTTTTATAGACTTTCTCCAGTCTTCTACTGTTGAACTAAGTGTTCCTGGTATCAGTGCCCACTTGGAATTTCTTTTTCGTGCTTGTGTCTTGTCAAAAAATGTGTGCAGACAAACTTACTACCAAGTTATTGCTTTCTTATACTTTACCTCAGTCTGCTATCATTTTTTCGGAAAATACCCAGCATTCTCCTTCAAGTGAGAAGGTCTATTTGATTCTACTGTTTTTCATTACTTCTACTTTGGAGGCTGTTAATGCTCTCTTTCCAGAATCTCTTTTTATGTCCTTTTCTTCCACTGTCCCTGAAGTTTCTGGTTTATCCATTTATGGCTCACCCTGTACCTGAATGTACTGGCTTCAGCTATGCACTGGAAATCCAGAGGAACATGGTGTTATGTTGTAAGTCTTTCAGCAATTTCCTTTGAAAAACTTAAATGTCCCCATTTATTCATGTATTCTTTTCCTTGCTGAGGCTGTGTCGCGTTCCACTGTGGGGAACTGCGGACAGTTTTTTTAAAAAATGGATGGTCGGGAACGAAATGAAGCCAAACAAAGCAAACTTTGTAGCTGAGAACAGTTTATTGATAACAAAAAAGAGAAGGAAAAGGAGTTGCCCAAGTGAAAGACGGCTAGAAGAGACAAAAAAGAAGAAAGGAAAATGGAAAAGGACTGGGGGAGAGGAGAGAGAGGGGACAGAGACAAAAAGAGGGTGTTACCACCAGCGAGTCAGGGCAGTGCTGCCGGCGTCCNCAGCCCGGGCAAGGACGCGGGACGAAGTGGCAGGGCGGCGGTCAGGGGCACAGGAAGGCAGGACAGGCATGAGGGCGAGCCAGCGAGGGCAGGAGAGCCAGAAGGCCGGCAGGCTGGGGCCCGGGCAAAGGAGGGAGCGAGCGGGCCAGCAAATGAACAGTAGTGAGCACCCGTGAGCAGCAACGCAATTGGTTTTTCTACACCCCCCCCAGCTCCTCCCAAAGTCCACCTGCTAACAGGGAACCACTGGTCCGGCCCAAGCTTTCTTTGCCATCCACTGGTGGAGACCTTTTCCCACGTGGTTGGAGAAGCCCCTCCACAGTGCCTGCCTCACGGGAGGTGTTGCCCCGCCAAACAGAGACGAGGCTTCCCCCACTCCCGGCTGCCTCCTGCAAGTAGCAGGTGTGCGCTCCCTCCCCCCACATGCCTCTGGCAACCCCGACAGCCGGAGCTGAGGCAAACTAAAATGGCTGAATTCAAACTAAAGTGGCTCCTCACAGGCTGAAATGATAGATTTTCTACCATCACTTCTATTACTTGCCATTTTCACACTATTTGAGTATTTAGTTCAGGGTTTTAAAAGATTTCCGTAATAAAACTACTCAAGCACCACTGAAAAGCATCACTAGTGACACCTGTGTGAAGTAACACCACTAGCTACCACTAACCAGAAGGTGGAAACAATTCCTCGGTGTCCAGCACCAAAAGCAGATACATCTCTGGAAGAAAGCTTTTCGCTCAGTAAAATGCCTGCCTTCTTGAAAATCCCTACAGTTTAAATAGATTCAGAGCATATTCGGAATATCATAAAATACAAGTTATTTTAAATGAATTGGGAAATGGCCCAACACCTACCTACTGAACTTTTTTAGAGACCTTTCTCTCATTAGGAAACTTTTATTTTCCCTAACTGTGTCTGTGACAATTACTGAGAAGTACCTGTCAGAAGTAGTTGCATGGCTTCTGGCCTTACTAGGTGAGAACGGATTTTTCATGCCATGACCTCATTGCTTATCAGAATTTCTTGTTGACAGCAGCAGATTCTTCATGCTTAAAGGCTACTCCATGGTCAGTTTCTGAATGTTTCTTTCTTTGTCAGGCAGTTTGGCTTAGGCCTGGCCACTTTGAGCTTATCAGATATTACCTTTCAATTGGTCTTTAAAAATGGTTTGCATGTTTGCCATGTCAAGGTTTCAATTATTAACTGGCTTCACTTTTGCAGTCTGATATAGACATTTCAGTGATGAGATTTTACACAAAATCTTCAAAATTTTGAGTGTTATATTAGGTACTAAATAATCAGTTTATATTACTTATCATCACATGGTTTTACTTCCCATTGTCCCTGTCTTCCTTTAAGCCAGTAATGATTTATCTTTGGAGCCATGTCTAAACTTCATGCTTGCATGTCAGATTTTTGTTTGGTGGGAATCTGGGTGCAGTTTAGCTATAGAAAATATTTTCCTTCCATAAAGATGTGACCCTTTAAATGATACCTCCACTGATCTGGTCTGGAAGGAATGGAATCTGCTATTAAAAATTATGTCTGTAGAAGTTTATTTTGTTAGCTCTGGACTTTACTTGTGCAAAACCTTACCAAAAGGATCAGTTTTCTTTTGTTTTTGCTTTCAGCATAGAAAATTTCACAGTCGAAGCAGAAGGTTCTTGTTCTAATTTTTACCTTTCATCATTTAGTCTAGAAAATAAATATGCACATTTCAATTAAACTGATAATATCTGATAGACTGTGTGACCTACTGTATCCATTTAAATGAACAGGACAAAAGACACTTCTTTTTTTTTCTAATTATCAAGAAAAGTTTCAAGACTTTCAAGCGTGCCTTATATTGCATGATAAGACTGGGAATTCTGAAGAACCCGTCTTATCCAGTGCTGCCTCTGTTGGAGCACGGTACCTGTTTGCTGACCAAGTTAATAACAAATATTTGTTAACTGCTCAGTTTTTTTCTGAGAGAACCCTCAGAGGGATCTCCTGGGGCACTTCCACTGAGACCTACAAAAAAGATTCCTCCTTCCTCTGAGGGATCCTAATATGTTGCTCTTCTATTAAAGAGAGAGAATGAATGCTGAATTTACTGTCTGCTGAAGTGTTCAATAGAAATAGAATTAGCATCTAGCTAGCATTTATACCTTACTGTCAGTTTATCATGTGTTTATCAGCTTTATCAGCTCCAGGTTTATCAGCTGTAGAGCCAAAATTATTTTTGAAACCAAGTTGATCAATGCTACTGCTCACATCTTTCATTCTGTTTTAAAAATACGCTGAGGCAAATTGTAACAGCACAGATAAGGTTAAAGTTGTACAATAGAGAAAGTTACATTATGCGGTGAGGGACTGTATATAGGAAACATGCAAGGAGAGGACCTAAAAATATGGTAGGGTTTTTCCTCATCCCATTTTCTCAGTAACCAATCACCTTGCAGGCTTTCCTTCTTTTTCTTGGATATCTAAATTTTGTTTGAGTTTAATGTAAGATTGCAGTAGATAGCTGTGAGGTGAATTACTTCATGTTATTACTTCATGTTCAGTTTTGGTTTTGTTATTTTTTTTTCCTCTCCTCAGACTCTGTTTCCTTCCCTTGCTTACAGTGGGTTTTTTTACCTCTGCATTTGACTGCTTGACATATCTTTTGGCTGCTTTATAAAGAAACAGGGAGAAGTGGTAGATCATGGCACTGACATTACTTGTGACTGACAGATACTTGACTTCTTTGTGTTGTGTTATTTCAGACTTGTTTGTTTTGTGTGAATAATTCTTTTAGCCCTTCTACTTGAACAAGGTGATTCACTGGAATACCATTTTTATTAATTGATACTGTGGCAATGGAGACACTCAGAAAAAGATAGTAATGATGCTTGCATTAGGAAAATTATACCTGTCTTCTTATTTTTATATATGCTGTATCAATTTCATGGCTGCTAACAAGTATACTCTACAGTCCTAAATTTTTGAAAGTTTTTTCTTTGTGTCAGTTTTTGGAAGAGATAAAAGCAAGTCATTTCAGGCTATAAAAACAGAATCAGTAACATGGAGACAGCAGTCATACACAGATGTCTGTTGTTCAAGAGCTAAGCACAAGATGCACTTCTGGAAGGAGAATGTTTAATGGGTTGAAAACCACACATAGAATACTGTTTTACTGTTGTAAATTTATTACAAGTGCTCATCCATTTTCTTACAAGACATGAATTTTAAATTAGTGTGCCATGTTCATGTTTACTCTGTTACTTTAATTCAGTTACCAGGCCATTCTCACGTTCTTGTTTCTTCTTAACAGTACCAAATGGCACTGCATAATTGGAACACTGCTTGTCTGAAATTTGGAAGTGCATGGGTTCCAGCCTCTTCTAAATTGAAAATTTCACAAAACATGCAAACATCTTCTAAACTGAAAAATCGGAAGTTTTGTGGCTTTCCCTTCCCTTCCCTTCCCTTCCCTTCCCTTCCCAATTTATATAAAATATTTCAAAAACAGATTTTGTCATTATTCATTTTGTAATTTCTAAAGTTTTTTTTCTGAATCTTGTTCTTAGTTCATTAAAACTTACTGGCTTCCCAATTTGAAGCATACTTTGCAAAATACCCTTAAAAATCTTTAAGGCATTAATTCTCTCTAATCTCCTAATTTCAGGTGATTTGGTGGGGAATCCCATACCTTTAGGAGGATTCCATACTTGTTGGAAGCCATGAGTTGTACAGTGGGAAATGGCTAGGCATAATATTTATTTGAAAGAAAGCTAAGACGCTTTCAAGTTTCTTGTAGTTTAAGAGTTCAGCAGGGCAGAATTATTTTGCTGAGACCAGAAAGAGAAAAGATGTACTCTGTGACATTCAAGGGAGTTCTTCTCTCATTTTCCTTTTAAGACAGGAAACTAACAAGATTGGCAAGAAGACAGCTGACCTGATGAGGAAAATCTAGAGTAAAAGAAAGGCTTCTGAGACCAGAAAACTAATGGTGGGACAACTATATAAAAAGAAAATGGGTGTGAGGTTCAAGGATTCAAAAAAATAAATAACAAGGATTCTGGAGGAAAGCACCAAGTAGAGCATGCCTGTCAACACCCACTGATTTCAGAAGGAAAGCAGAGAGTTGGTGGAGCTCCACATCATGATGCGAGGCAGATTAGGCAGATTCAAACCCAGCTGGAAAAATTCCTGGACAAAAAAAAATTGTGGTTTTTTTTTTTTTGTTGTTGTTGTTGTTGTTGTTGTTGTTGTTGTTGTTGTTGTTGTTGTTGTTTTTAATTTGTCCAGCCCAGGTTAATCTGAACACCTTCCTACAGTATGGGAAGCGGCAAAATGGTTAGTTAAGTAGAAGGTGAGTTTTTCTGAAAAAATAAGCAAAAGCACATAGGAAAAGAAAGACCTCTGCTAAAGCATTTTGAAACTAAATTACTGTTTGAGGCTGAGAAGAAGGGGACTTAGCCTAAGGAAGGGAAAGCTGATCCCTGCCAGCTATAAACAAGGCAGCAAATAAAGTAAATCTATGTCCTAAACCACGGGGAGGAATGAAAAAAAAAAATCCTTTATCTTCCATACTCTCAAAACATGAATTTGAGGAACTTTGACTAGATGAAGGAAAAACACATAAATCTGACTGCAGAAAATCAGACAGTCATCCCAAAGATTTATCGGTTAGAGAAAGAAATGCAGTGCTTGGGGGACACAGAAACTGAGAAAATCCTTGTGTATCCTTAAGTGACAGACCCAAAGAAGTCTAGGGTGCTAATCAAAGTATTTTAATTCTAGAAAGACTCCCCAGCCCAGAGGGCTGTGTGCGTGAGCAACAGTCCATCTGAATTGTACAACTGACAAAGCAGCACTCAACAGGATTCAGTCTGCTGGACACCATGCAGAATATGATATGCAAAGATAAGAGTGCTGGGAAGCAAGAATTTAAAATGTGAATAATTTTAATGAGGGGCACCCAGGTGGGCAAAACCAAGTGCCAGATTATTTTGTAGATACAAATCAGTCCTAGCAGTGTGAGTCGAAATGTGTCTTTGTTCTCACAGGTATTGAATGCTGCAGATGTCACAGTAGAGACTGCTCCCTACTTCAGTCTGCAACTGGGAGAGGCAGTCAGAAGGAATTGAGTGAGGTGAAAAAACTTCAAGATGCTTCTGAATTTCAGGAATATGAAAGCTAACAAGTTTTCAAGAAAATGAAAACTTATCACTGTACAGAGAAAAAAGGCAAAAGAAGAAAGAGAATCACTGTGGGGATTGTGGCAGACTTTGTGCTGAAGGTTATATTTTATGTGTTATATGGAGTGAGCAACTGGATAATCTTTTTTTTTTGAGATACACGTTCTGGGGACTTTGCATCTGTTACATCACTACATAGCTCTGCAAGATGTTTCCTTGTAGTGAGAAGATAGAAATTGAGTGGCGTAACTGCATGCTGTATTTGCACATAATTTACCTTAGTGTTGTGTGCAATGTTTAATTGAAAGGTAAAGGCTGAAAAATGGGAAGAAAATCCACCCCTTGGTTTGTCCAAAGGTGTTGACGTGGGATGTAGTGAAACTATCTGTGGAGACTCTGTCTCTTAGATTCACTGGGGGTGAGGGTCACTTGTTGTAGGGATCCAAGGGGAGAAGTAGTAAGAAGCAAAGACTACCATCTTTTGGGGATAGTGGGACAATAAATAAAAATCCAAAAGGGTCACTGTGTGATTTCTGTTGCCAGTCAGGAAATCCTGGAAAGCTGTTGTACTACCAGCAAGACTGGAGGAAAAGGCTGATGTGTATCAATGGAAGGGAAATGAAAAAATTGTTTTCAATGCATTTTATTGTAATCTGTGACATACCAGAACTAAATTTCGTTTATTTGATTGATCTGTTCTTGTTTGAAAGCTGATAAACCTAACTGGGGATTCTATGCCTCTTAGTAGGCTAAGTTTTAAAAAGCAAAGAAAGCAGTTTCTGTAAAAGGCAGACCTAGGGTTCACAATACTTGTCACTCAACCTACAGATTTACTAACCTTTGTCCCACAGATGGACTGGAAAACTGAGAACTTTTTTAGCTCCTGGGGAAAAAAACATCCCTGTCCTGAGTTGTCAGAGTCCAACACTCCCTGAGCAAGCTCTTTTAGATACTTCATGCATGGAGGCTGTAATATTTAATGTTAAATTTACTTATTTGAGCATAGTCGCATACAGGATTTCTGATTTAGCAGAGTAATGCAAAATATACTAAAAACACAATCCAAATTACAAATAAGTTACACTTAGCAATATGGCAATTGCAATGTTCTGCTCAATAATAATGTGACTCCCCCATCAGCCTCTATAAAATGCTCACCATTACGATACTGGGCATCCACCCTTGTCAGGAAGAAATACATGGGTTGAAGACAGCTCAAGCCTATTGTTTTCTTTGACATATTTTTGCTTATTGTCTAGCTTTTGTACTCTGTGTTGGGATGAATCATGCATTCACCCCACCCCTCCATGATAGCTCAGATAACTCAGGGAAATATTCACGCTCTTTAAATGAACTCAAGGAACCACAGGTTGGTGCATTCTGTTGTAGGTGGGTGTTCACCTGAAGCAAAGGCCTCCCTCTGATCCCCGTTGTGTTGAGATGAAGTCAGATTATTTGCGAAAGCTGAGTTCAGTCACATCCTGCTTTATTCCTTGAGCTTCATGGACATGGGGCCCTATCCTTTCCCATCTGAGTCTTCAGCTGATAGGGTTTTATTGTTCAGTCATGTGAGATGACGCATGTAATCAAACTGAAATAGGACGTATTTGTGAACTGTAATGCAACAAAATGCTTTGGGTCAGCAGAACTTCTTAATTTTGGGAATTTTTTCAATGGTTCATTTTAATGCTGACCTTTTTCTGATCACTTTTAATATACATTCAGTGAAACTTAAAGTAAAATGGTCACATAGAAATGTTTATTTGCTTTACTCTTAAGATATGTCAGAACAAGTCACTTGGATTGTTGCCACACAAGTTCCTCTGATGCTATATTTTGAACCAGAAATGAAATCCCTTCTAAAAAATTATTTTGCTCTTGTGCAATCAGAAATTTGGTTTTTTTTAGTTGTCCTATCTTCTACACAGCTGGGAAAAAAACCTAGTCAGCTGCATCTAGCATTAAAATGGTTAGAGAAAAATCTGCTACTGTTACACACAGGAAGGAGTCTTAGGCCAGTTACTTATTCAAAAAGAAACTGCTATTTCTTCTTGTTCGAGAAACAAATGATAATGATAATTCTAATTTGAGATTATATGTTGTGTATTACGTTACCAATATTTTCTTTTTAAAGTCAAAAAACGTGATGCAGTCGAGTGACACGGGAGATTTTAATTGAAACTGGTGTTCTGGCATCTATCTTCAGTCTAATAAAGTAACTAGTGTCTTAAATCTTATGCTTTTATGCATTACTAAATCATATTTTCCACTGTTAAAGAGTTAGCATGGTGAGGAAAAGTAGATCTTCATCTAATATGAAATGTAGGCAGATCTTGCTGGCTTCAATTTGTAAAATGGCACATAAATAACATTATTGCTGTCACTGTGCCTGTCTCATTTTCTGGGAACCCTTCCATTATATGTAAACATTCCCATGAAAGCAGCAGAGAAAGAGATCCTTGTGATGAAGCAGCTACAGACTGTAGAGAAAGTCATCAAATGACCCAAACAAAGCACCGATCTTGATGTAGATAGCACCGATCCATAATACACCTATTCTCTGTTCAGTAAGAAAAAGGGAGTCGAAGAATATTTTACAGACAAGTAGTATTTTTCTGTGCTAGAAAATGACTTCATCAAAATCAAATTTCCATCAACCTCATAAGCAATTAGAGAAAATGTCAAACTCCTGATAACATCTAGGGAGTCGGTTGCTATTAGAATGTATGATAAGTAGCATATATGTGAGATGGAAGTTGAATTAATATATTGGAAACCTTTCCTTGATTAATCTGTAGAATATACGTCACATTAATCAAGGAATCATTCTACTAAGTTCAATTTTATAGGTGTTCTACTGTCAGAAGATTTTATTAATGAATATGTCCATCCTCAATTATCACAGATGCTCTCAAGGCCAAACTGGAAAGATAATAGATTTTTTTTCTCCATCACTGTAGTTTTTTTGACCTTCTGGCTATACAGGGAGAAACATCCAGTTAAAAAAACCATTGAGAGTAAAGGACGTGGTCTCATTGGAAGAGTGGTTTAAAATTTACTTGTGGTTCTTAAGCAGCCTCTTTACCACATTGAGCTGCTGTGTGATACGTTAAATGACTAAATGACTTGCAAGATATGTAAAATTTTTCTGTGAATGCTTTTTACTCTAAAACAGAAAAGAAACAATTTCTCTAGTAATTTGTATCATGTATTACCATGGCATCATAGAATGGTTGGGTTGGAAGAGTCCTTAAAAATAACCTAATTCCAATTCCCATGCCATGGCAGCAGGGCGGTGGCAGTAGCCTTTCACGAGACTAGGTTGCTCAGGGCCCCATCCACCTTGGTATGGAACACTCCCAGGGATGAGGCATCCACAGCTGCTCTGGGGAAACTGTACCAGTGCCTCACAGTAAAGAACTTCTTTCTAGTATCTAGTCTAAACCTGCCCTCGTTCAATTTGAAGCCGTTCCCCCTGTCACTACATGCGCTTGTAAATAGCCCCTTTGCATCTTTCTTGTATCCTCCCATCAGGTACTAGAAGGCCACAACTAGGTCCACCCAAAGCCTTCTCTTTGCCAGGTTGAGCAATCCAAATTTTCTCAGCATTTCCTCATAGGTAAGGTGTTCCATCCCTCTAACAATCTTGGTGGTCCTCCTCTGGACTTGCTCCAACAGGTCTTTCCTGTGTTGTGGACACCAGAACTGGATGTATTATTTTTCTTGCTTTACAAAATATCACATTTCCAGTTATTTAGTATGCTCAGTATCATTGTTTCACGCTAAAAGGGATATGTACTCTTATGTATGCTCAGTTCACACAAATACTTAACTGAGCAATATTTTCAATTTTAGTTTTCATTAGTGGGCATGGTGTTAATTACAGAAATGTAGAAAAATCTGTGCATAAAATATATGTCTCCTTTTCCCTATTCTACTTGTAAGAGTAATTTGCTGCTCTATCTCTCAAAAATTGGTGTCAATTTAGCTGCTCAAATGCTAAATTAGTTTAAAATCTCCACTGTCTCGAATGGTTATAGTTTTCATTAGTATTTGAATGACAAATGTCATTTAACAACTACTCATAATGGTCACAAGAGAACTGCATACCAAAATCTATTTATTCAGATATGAAAACTTGGCACAGTCCAAGAAGACAATCTGTAAAGCATGTGTTTTATTTTCCTGAAGGATTTAGTTTTCAGTATACTTGTCTCAAAATTGAGATGGTTTATGACATTATGGTTTGAAGTTGCTTGGAAGTTGCTTCTAGTTTCTCAAAATCAATCATCAGGATTGTGTCATTAAAAAAAAATTAAATCTCTGAGAATTAATTTGTGTAAAAACTCCAACCCCCAAAAACCCCCCAAGCCAAACAGAAAAAACCACTGTAATTTCTATTCTGCAGTGTTTCCACAGTAGTGTAGAAACTAAAGACAGAGGTGCAGCACAGATGTTTTGCTATGTTTTAACATTTTGAAAAATCTTTTGTTCTGTCAAATCTCATTTTGGAAAGGGCAAATTTTTTAAAAAGAAAAGACTGTATCCCAGCAAAGACAAGATAGTATTTAAGCCTCTTTATCTTTTATACTCTTACTGGTGATGCTTTAGAAGGAAGTTTGCTATGGGTAATAGGACTGCAGGTTTTAAGGTGAATACTAGAGAAGTTTAAAGCAAAAGAGCCTTAAGCATGCCTGCAGGGAGATTCATTTTAGCACAGAGAATGAGTACCTTCCACAGCGCTGTATTAAAGTTCACAGTGCTGTAATATCATATGGGACCAAACCAGGAATGGTTTCATTGAAGGCAGCAAGCAAAGTTATAAATGGTATTTGAAGCAGGTCCTTATGTTTTGTCCCAGGATTTGGTTTGATGCATATATAAACATGCTTATTTTAAACTTCTTGTGAAAGCTCACCAGGTAAACAGGCTTTTTGCTGATCATAAAAAGGCTGCAGCCAGGCAGTGTACCCTCTCAAATATAGTGGAAGTTTCAGGTGAATGCAAGCAAGATCTCCTGTGTGCCCTCACCGTGCAATGCTGATCTATTGAACCAGACAAAGAAATAAGTTATTCACATATGCTGTTGCCCAGAGGCAAACAGGAGAAATGAAAGTAGGGGACCAGCTCTTCAAAGGCTGCCTCCACTGATTGTCAGGTTCATCCATTTCATACCTTGTTTCTGAGCACCACTTCAAAACAAGGCAGGTGAATATAATTCTCTCATTTAATTTAAAAAGTATTGAGAAGCTACAGAAGCTTGTTTCAAGTGGAACTGAAATTATAATTGTCATAAGACTATAAACTAAAGTTTCATCCATTCCTGCATAATGCCTTTCTAAAGGAATGTAACAAATGTGTAGTTTGGATCCCCTCCATTCTTCCCTCTTAGTAAATAGTTCCACATACTGTTGAAATGCTCTTACTTTGATCTCTTTCCTTCTGGATGAAAGGAGCCTTAACCTCATATCACAGAGAATAAAGTTCCTGGATTTAAATATAGACGTACATGTTCCTTAGGACCTGCTATCTGGGAAATATGTCTTCTATTGTTCTTTTTATATTTACATTAACTGAATTAATAGACAATGTTAAGGCATTCAAGACAGTTTTATAAGAACAAATGTATCAAGACTGAAATGGTATTTACACAGTTCATAGAGGTATCTCTATTCAGCCACTGACTGCATTTTTCAACCCTTTGATCAGACTGGTTCATTTGAAAATTGTATCTCTTGATGCTGAATACTAATAAAAAGACAACCCTCAAAACAAATCCTTCTCTAAGGTGTGATTATCCATCTGGCTCACGCCAGTTATTTCAAGCAGTTATTGCAGCCTGTTTTCTTGGCATTAAAAAAAAAGAAAAAATTAGAGTCATCTCAGGGATACCCCTTAGAGAAGTGTTTAAGGAAGAACTAATTCATATTCTTTTAACATGAAAGTGAAATTCTTACAATGATATTTTACTCTTGAACATGCGTATTCCAGTAATCACTTGCTCAATGTCACTCTTGTGTCCTCCTGGCCACTGTGTGGAGAACTGTATGTTATAACAATACTAAAAATATTTTATTATAGTAACGGTTTTTAAACAGAAACATAGCTATGATTCGTACTCAGGTATTGGATGCTACTCACTGAAATGCTAATAAAGTACATTTCTTAATTTATTTTGTTAATATATACCTTCAAAGAACAACATGAGGGATAAATACAGTTAATGAATGCTCTGCATGGGTTAATAAGAGGAAGCTTACTTGACCAATATTGACTTATGCCTGGTCATAAAACACACACGACATAAGCAGAAATCATCCTTTCCAAGGCAGACATTGGTAGTTTTCTCAGGCAAGAGTGATAGTTGTTAGCAGATGCCCAAAATTCATTGTTACAACCTGTCTGTTGAAAATGTCTATACAAAAACAATGCTGGTTTTTTTTCAGGCAAATTTCTTAAGACTCAATATAATGTTCTTTGTTTAAATTATTATCATTTGACAGTGAATAGCAAGATGTCTCCGTAAGCAGATACACTGGTTGACTACATTTCAATGTCGGTGGGAGGTATCTAAACCCGCTGTGTTTGTGCGCCTCAGCTGAAGCTGATAGCTTTGTTTGGTGTCCATTAAAATAGTTCATAGGAAAGAAAATAAGACCAAAACAAAAATATTTTTACAAAAAGTTTGAATTTTTGTTATTATCAACACACTATGGGAAGATGTATCAGTATTTGAGAAAATGTCCAGACCTGATAGAATGTCCCAAGCTACATCGAGTAGCTCACTGCTTATAAGAATATTGTTTTTCTGAGCGTTTAAATACATATTACTTGAAAGAGCAAAAAACTAATTAATTTACAGTAATCTGAGACAAACTTTTTATTTAAACAAATATATTTGGTGCCCAACATGACATTTCCACTTTCATTGTTCTAATATGTTCAATGTTTCCTTGCTCAACAGTTGGCAAACCTAAGACAGGAAATAAAAGTTTTCCCTAAGATCATATTCTCAATAATTGCTTTTTCCAGATGCCATTTCCTTTCAACAAACCTGCCCTCTGATAAGAATGATTTTTCCTTTCACATTGCCTCTTCTGTAAAAGAAGCTGGACTCTAGATTTTTTTAATACTAGATTTCTGCTGTTTTCTCAAATTCTGTTGTAGGACACATCTCTCCCTTTAACAGAAGATCTAGACAACTTGAAAGACATAAAGTAGTTATGTAAATAAGACAGATTTTTTCATTGAATACACCTGTTTTCTAGACTGCTTGTGCAATGATATACCTTATCCTGATTTCCTTCTTTTTCTGTACTGAAACACACTGTATTCTGTGGGTAAGAAAAAATTATAAAAACAATTCCTTCCATCCCCATCTATTTTCCCCCTCCAGGGAATTCACTCAAATAACTCAGCATCTAAATTACTGTAATCGCTTCAGGAATACAAGTGGTGTTCTGAAAAACTATCACAGGAATGAAAAGGATTTTTTATTCATTGTACAAATTAAAAAAATTGTTATTCTACTAATAATGAACAGTTATAGGGGACAACAATTTCAAATACATGTAAGAGCTTTCATGGGGGAGAAACTATTAATAAAATCTAATGCACTAAAAGTTGAACTAATTAATTATTAAAAAATATCTTTTGACAACTTATATATAGCAGAAGAGATTTAAATGTAACAACATGTTTACAGTGAATACTTCACTTCCTTAAATTTTGTGTAACATTCTCAATTGCTTCTTCTGTTACATATCCCTGGCACAGAGGAAACTGAAAACTTGTGGTGTAGGCTATATCTACTCTAAACATACATTCTGTTCAATTTTTCATTGAGAGACTAGATTCAGTTTTCTGAGTTTTGCTGCCCCACACTGGGATTACAAGAAACTGCTCCAAAAAAATTTAACTGAAAGGGAAAAAGCTGTCAGAAAAGCAAAGTAAAGGTATATGAAAGTCATGCATTTTTGTGTTTCCTGCAGTTTCTCTAGTTCAACCATATTTCATTTATCCTTAACTGCAGCATAGCCACACCGAGTGCAAAAGCACTTTCTGTGAATTTGTGCTTTTCACTGTTTACAAGGCCTTCCTTAGTTTCTAGCTTCTCTTCTTTCTTTGTAATTTCCATTTTCTCTTACACAATGAACTTGCAATTGCAATATGATCTTAGTTGCCTAACAGTTGTATCAATTTGTTCATTTTATGGGGCCACATTTGACATTGTGCTGCTGACAGAATTGTCCAAATCATGAAAATATATCCACAGGACTTTGGATTTATCTAGTGGGATGGTGGTTGTTACCAGGACAGACAATGACCAAGATGCACACATGTGCTTAACTAGAAGACTGCAAAATTCTTTCCACTTAGAATTTGGTAATGCTATTGATATGTTTACCTTTGAAATATATATGTCCTTTATGTAGAGTTTAAATAAATGACAGATGAAAAGTAGTGTAGATGTTTCCTTATTATGCAGATGTTTCACCCTGAATACTGTTAGTCCTCTGTGATCCGTCTACCAAGTGGTAAAATAAGAACTGCAAGTGCTTGCTTATTTGTAAGACTGTCTTTTATGCCATCATAATTTTGGTCTAAAAGTGTTGATTAAAATTAGGGGAAGAATTTATCTGGTTGTGTGTATCAACTCATGCAGGTAACCAAGGGCAACCATCAAACTGCAGCCGAAATGCAAAGAGTAGATTTATTTCATTACCTTGCTGACAACACCAGGCGGCAGAGACACACAGGGACACAGGCTCCATTAGGCTGAGTTCATCCTAGCAGAAGTGGCAGGGGTGGTGCTGGGGGTGGGGGACATCACTGCCTGCCTCACTCAAGCAATAGGCTTTGTGTATGTCTGTGAGTGTGTTATCCTTCCACAAGAATTCTACTTCTCAAAGCAGGCCAAGGATGAACAACATTAGGTATAAAAATTGAGTTTTCACACACCAGAATTTTTTATCATTCTCAGCTGCAAGGTCAATTGAGTGAGACTATTCCCTCCTCCTCCCAAAATCTTCCAGTTTTACCCCTTTCTTCCCAGATCTGGATTTCCATACAACTTCAGGTAATCTTTCTCCTCTTGATCTGTTCTGATTTTGGCTCAGGTAGACTTAGTTTTCTTTGCAGTATGGGATTGAGTCTTAGATTTGTGATGAACATAGTGTTGATACTACAGTCATGTTTTCATTATTAATGAGCACGGTTTACAAAGTCAAGGCCTTTTCTGCTTCTCACACTATCAGCACACAAAGAGTTGGGAGGGGACACAGCTGGGACAGCTGATACAGACTGACCAAAGTGCTATTCCAGACCATATGATGTTGATTCACCAATAAGAGCTGTAGAGAGAAGGCAGAAGTTGGGGGATATGTGAAGTGATTGTTTTTACGTTCCCGAGCAACCATTATGCATGATGGAGCCCTACCTTCCTGGGAATGGCTGAACACCTGTCTGCCCATGGGAAGCAGTGAATCAATTCCTTGTTTTGTTTTGCTTCTGTGTGTGGCTTTTACTTTCCCATTAAACCAAATTTATCTCAACCCACAAGTTTTCTACATTTTACCCTTTTGATTTTTCTTCCCCACACCACCAGAGGAAAGGCTGCAAATGGCTGGGTGATGTTTATTTGCCATCTGAAGGTAAACCACCATCTTTGGTTTAGAAATTGTATGAATTCAGCTTTTACGAATATATGGAAATATTTAAGACAGATTTTTTTGTCCACTGACATTGTAGAGATAGCAATGATTTCAATTGTTAACTTAAGTTCCTGCCAGACACCTTAATAATCATGCTTCTAATGTCTAGATCAATGAAATAAAATACATGCTTCATTGCACTACTTAAGTAATGTATTCAGTTTTATCTGAGTCAAAAACCTTTTTCCTTTCTGTTCATCTCCCTGGTTTACATGATTCTATGACAAGTAATGAAAAGATATATTTATCCCAAGCTGCAGCCTCCCTGACACCATATAGCTAACACCGCTCTTCGCAGCAGTGCACCCGAGATCAAAAGTGAAGGCAATTCCATGATACAGATCTTTCACACACTGATGATTTGAAACGGGACAAAAGAATAAGAGTTGCCTGTCAATAGCAGAACATAAAAACATGCAAACAAAATACTGTTGTTCTCTTAAACTCAGTTGATATTTCACATGACACAAAAAAAAAAAATCATAAAGGAGAGGACAAACAAGGAATAATTTTCAAAATAATTTCTTATTCTTTAGAGCAGGAGTTAATATCTGCACTAAAAGGCTGTTTCAGACAAGATCTCAGTCCGGTCTCTGGAAAGGTACATGTTTAATTCTATGTACCAAACAACTGAATNCTAGAAGACTGCAAAATTCTTTCCACTTAGAATTTGGTAATGCTATTGATATGTTTACCTTTGAAATATATATGTCCTTTATGTAGAGTTTAAATAAATGACAGATGAAAAGTAGTGTAGATGTTTCCTTATTATGCAGATGTTTCACCCTGAATACTGTTAGTCCTCTGTGATCCGTCTACCAAGTGGTAAAATAAGAACTGCAAGTGCTTGCTTATTTGTAAGACTGTCTTTTATGCCATCATAATTTTGGTCTAAAAGTGTTGATTAAAATTAGGGGAAGAATTTATCTGGTTGTGTGTATCAACTCATGCAGGTAACCAAGGGCAACCATCAAACTGCAGCCGAAATGCAAAGAGTAGATTTATTTCATTACCTTGCTGACAACACCAGGCGGCAGAGACACACAGGGACACAGGCTCCATTAGGCTGAGTTCATCCTAGCAGAAGTGGCAGGGGTGGTGCTGGGGGTGGGGGACATCACTGCCTGCCTCACTCAAGCAATAGGCTTTGTGTATGTCTGTGAGTGTGTTATCCTTCCACAAGAATTCTACTTCTCAAAGCAGGCCAAGGATGAACAACATTAGGTATAAAAATTGAGTTTTCACACACCAGAATTTTTTATCATTCTCAGCTGCAAGGTCAATTGAGTGAGACTATTCCCTCCTCCTCCCAAAATCTTCCAGTTTTACCCCTTTCTTCCCAGATCTGGATTTCCATACAACTTCAGGTAATCTTTCTCCTCTTGATCTGTTCTGATTTTGGCTCAGGTAGACTTAGTTTTCTTTGCAGTATGGGATTGAGTCTTAGATTTGTGATGAACATAGTGTTGATACTACAGTCATGTTTTCATTATTAATGAGAACGGTTTACAAAGTCAAGGCCTTTTCTGCTTCTCACACTATCAGCACACAAAGAGTTGGGAGGGGACACAGCTGGGACAGCTGATACAGACTGACCAAAGTGCTATTCCAGACCATATGATGTTGATTCACCAATAAGAGCTGTAGAGAGAAGGCAGAAGTTGGGGGATATGTGAAGTGATTGTTTTTACGTTCCCGAGCAACCATTATGCATGATGGAGCCCTACCTTCCTGGGAATGGCTGAACACCTGTCTGCCCATGGGAAGCAGTGAATCAATTCCTTGTTTTGTTTTGCTTCTGTGTGTGGCTTTTACTTTCCCATTAAACCAAATTTATCTCAACCCACAAGTTTTCTACATTTTACCCTTTTGATTTTTCTTCCCCACACCACCAGAGGAAAGGCTGCAAATGGCTGGGTGATGTTTATTTGCCATCTGAAGGTAAACCACCATCTTTGGTTTAGAAATTGTATGAATTCAGCTTTTACGAATATATGGAAATATTTAAGACAGATTTTTTTGTCCACTGACATTGTAGAGATAGCAATGATTTCAATTGTTAACTTAAGTTCCTGCCAGACACCTTAATAATCATGCTTCTAATGTCTAGATCAATGAAATAAAATACATGCTTCATTGCACTACTTAAGTAATGTATTCAGTTTTATCTGAGTCAAAAACCTTTTTCCTTTCTGTTCATCTCCCTGGTTTACATGATTCTATGACAAGTAATGAAAAGATATATTTATCCCAAGCTGCAGCCTCCCTGACACCATATAGCTAACACCGCTCTTCGCAGCAGTGCACCCGAGATCAAAAGTGAAGGCAATTCCATGATACAGATCTTTCACACACTGATGATTTGAAACGGGACAAAAGAATAAGAGTTGCCTGTCAATAGCAGAACATAAAAACATGCAAACAAAATACTGTTGTTCTCTTAAACTCAGTTGATATTTCACATGACACAAAAAAAAAATCATAAAGGAGAGGACAAACAAGTAATAATTTTCAAAATAATTTCTTATTCTTTAGAGCAGGAGTTAATATCTGCACTAAAAGGCTGTTTCAGACAAGATCTCAGTCCGGTCTCTGGAAAGGTACATGTTTAATTCTATGTACCAAACAACTGAATTAACAGCAATAATGTTTCCTGTTTTGATATTCTCAGTAATATAAAATCGAAGATTAACAGTGAAATGGAAATTATTTTTTAAATATAGACTTTGTCTTCAAAATTGGGCTAGCATAGGCTTTGATAGTTGTTGGTGGGTCTCTATGAATACTGAGTAATAAAATAATGCAAAATTAAAAATATTTAAAAATCACTGTTTGTAGTGTTTTATCAGTGCTTTTCCAGTAGCTATGATTGAAATAATAGAACTTATTTTAAATTATTTTTTATTTTATTTTGTTGGGCTATTATTAAACTGAGAATTCTAAAACTAATTTTGAAATAAGGAAAGATCTTGATTAAAACCTTGCTTATGAAATCCTACTTAGCATCTTTGGATGTGCTATGCCATCAGTTCTGTTGTTCTTCAGGAATTTTCTTGCCAGATGCACGTGTCTGAACATTGTTATTGAGCATTTTGAACTTTCAACTCCCTATGTGGGGCTTGATGTTCATTCACAGACTTGGAGGTCAGTTTCTTAGTTGTTTAGGTTATGAAATGACAGGTCCTTGGAGGAGACTGCTCTTGTCCTTATCGGACACTCCTGGAGACAGCTACCTCTGCAGCACACCCTCCATGGAGTCTGCCTGAAATCTAATGACTTGGCTGCCAAGAAGCACTTTCAGATTTTGCTTCTTTTTTTTGCTTTCTTTCATCCTCCTCCTGTTTCAAACATATCAAAATGAGTGTGTCTCTGGTGTTCATTTTCATTTGTTTCTGTGACAAATGCGACACTCCACTTTCTGAGATGGTCTTCTATGAATATATTCTAAAATAAGAGTTTTAAAAGAAATGTCTTTATTATCAGGGACACATCTATATGTGAGAGAACTTGCACAGTCAAGCAATATTTTTGTCTTTTAACAAATTTCCTTGGCTTTTAGTTTGGTCATTTCTGTGCTCCAGAGAAATTATTGTTTGGATGCAGTACAAATGAGTTTATCAGATAAGTTCACACTTGAGTCTGAAAAATTATGTGAATTTATTTAAACTAACATTGCATTTAGTAAGCCTGTGTATTCACTTTTCGTTCATTTGATAAGAATTTAATTTCTCTATACTAACTGAACAGGGGAGGGAGCAAAAGTACTGTTCTGATTTTCTTCATCATTAATTCACAATGAGCTAATGCATAGGGAAAATCAACTCAAATAGGTTTGCTATTTAGACCCTCTTTGAAAAGAAGCCAAATTGTTCTTCTTACTCTTCCCTTTCTACAACCTCACTTCTCACCCCAGTGTCTATTTCTGCTTAGAACTTAGGCATCATCCTTCCCAGAAAGCTAAGATGGCTTTTAGGTTTAAAGAACTTATGACTTATTAGGATACATATCTCCTTTTTTTAATCGAAAGAACAAACTTACCAAATTGGCTATATCATGCCAGTGGTAAAAATCTTTGTCCTCATAGCTGACAGTTAAGTTTTGAATGCTCAGCCTCTTCAGTGAAACTCAAACATTTACAGAATGAAAAAACACGTACACCTCCCAGTTTCTTGCACAAAGTGTTATATTTGGTATTAGGAGTATAACAGTCTAGTCAGGGAAGAGCTGGTACTTGATTATTGCAAGAATACAATTGTTTATCTATTGAGAAACTCAACTGGGCTATAAAACAGGAAAAAACAGGCTAATTGTGCCTGCCACCAACTGTACATGTAAAGGAGGATAGTTTCATAGGAATTTTTGCCTCCTCACAAATTGGAATTACAATTCTCAATTTTTTCCAAATAAATAAAATGGAAAATAAAGCTTAGGGCTTGTACTGTCTTGTACAATGACATAAGCATGCTGATATATAAGTATTCTACTTACAAATGTGAGAAACATTCTCATATAAATGTGAGAAACATGACCTTGAAAGGAGAAAAAAAAAATTACGTTGCTGTATTTGAGCACAAGTAAAGTGCAGTAAACAAGTAAAAATTCAGAAAACAGAGCACAAGTGAACTGGGAAGAATATTTTGCTGAATATAAAAATAAGAATGTTTGGCAAAACTACAAACAAGATAAGCAGCATTGGAAGCCTGTCTGGGAGATGGGTAGGTAAGCAGCATGAAAACATTGTGCATGAGAATGAAGAAAAAAGAAGACAAGCCTGCTTCAGTTCAAACTTCTTTTGCTGCAAAGCTCTCAAGTTTGATCACCTCAACTTCTGCAGCTGAGGCCACCCAAGACAGCATCTGTCATTGCTAACTATACAGCATCAGCTCAGTGGTCTTTGTATCCCTCCAGGTAATTTATATTCTAGGTGTCAAAGACAAACAGTTTTGTACAGAAAGTGTTGACAATCTGTAAGAAACAAACATTAGCATGAAGTGTGTTGATAATAAATTAATATATTAATTTTCATTTGTAAATGTAAAACTGGGAGGATTTATCAGTCTTCTAAAAGCTTCCATCACATGCATCTGTAACTTCATTCCTGTTAAACACATATGTACACCAAAAAACAGTTGTTGCAGAAGTTTTTTTAATAACATGAGATGTCGCTAAGATAAATCTTTTAAGTCTTGTGGCATTTTATTCTTAAAGACTTCTAGCAACTGAATTGGAGAATAGATGACGCCAGTCACTAAATGAAAGATAACTTAGAAAGTTTATAACCTGGGAAAGTGCTAACATCTTTTGCTTCTGTGAATTATGCTGGGCACTTAAATCCCTCTTCTGACCTGACAAAATACTGAAGATCATAATTTTGCAGCTTGTTTGTACTGTCTCAAAAAACATGCTGAAATGTTCCACAGTAAGACAATTTTCAGACATCAATCTGTCACTATCATCACAGTTTTTGACTATATATACTTGCCTATTACTAACAAGTAGAGACAACACAAAGTTTACAATTTACTGTTTCCACAAACTTCCTTGGATGACCGAGATAAAAACTCATCTATGAGGGTATTATTAGGGGGTTTGTGCCTCTCTTTATAACAGGCATTTTCTGGGAGAAGCCACCTCCATTCTGCCAAGTATGTAAAATACAAGTCTTTCTTCCTCACTTCTCTGTGTAACTTTTAAACTGCTGGTAAATCCTTGTAGGTTTAAAACTCCAGAGAAGAGCCACGAGATAAATGTCACCACGGCAGGGGATGGTGGCAGTGGTGGTGCTGAGAGTGAGTGAGCAAGAGGGCTCGTGCCGGGCTCCTTCTGAAGCTCAATAAGGAAAGCCCAATGACAAATGGCTTAATAAGATAACTGCTTTAATAAGGAAGAATGAGAAGAGAAATACAGATGGAAAGTGTTTAATCTCTTCACATTCTGGGCACCCCACATTGATGCAGCATCATTTGGAGCCTAAATGGATTTTTCCCACGGTGCTTTGAAGAGCAGGTGCTGTCCATGGAGAGAAACTGATCCTTTTGGTCATCTGAGTTATCCTGAGTAATAGCCTCACAAGGAAACAATCCTGTTTCTAAAGGATGCTCTCATAGGACTTCCTGCTTAGATAAAGGCAAGACCAGGAAGGAATTGCAGGTTCCAGGTGGGATATGCCTTCAGGCTCCTTGTGTAAAATGAGCTGGCCAAGTTTGTCCTGCAGACAAGGACTGTGCACCATCACAGAGTCCAGCCGTGCTGGACAGGCAGCACAGCACAGGCCTGACCCTGCTCAGGTTAATTTTGTGTGGATCACTGACTCCTAAAAGTGCAAATGTTTCTCAGTTAGGATCAATGTGCTGGTAGAATAGATTAATACAAAGGGTTGATTTGCATAAAGGTTGAAATTTATTAAAGGAGAAAATTAGAAAGAAAAGAAAAGTGTATCTTTAGTACATTTTAATACAAAATACTTCAGTGCATATGTTTTCTCTGTAAAACTGAAATTGCTTTGGATAGAAAACAAGTATTTAAAGATCATGGCTTTGGTGGGAACAGTTCTATACATAAACAGTGGAAGGACTTAAGGTACTTAGGTTTTCACTATTTCGTATTAGTATATATTAAGTTGTTTAAAGGGCCTAGTCCTGTAACTGTACTCACAACATGCATAGCACTGGCTTCAGCACAAACACAAAAGATGATTAAACTGAGAAACAAGGAGAGGAGGAAGCTAATTCAAGAATACTAGTGCTTTTGTTTTCCCTTGGTATTTTTCTAAGTCTTCAGTCTCCAATATCAACTGTGTGACAATGAATTAATTGGCTTCACTGTGTGTGTCTAATGCAGGCATCTAAGTCTGATGAGGAAAAGATTTTTCAGTCCATATTTCCTTCAGCTTTATCCATTGGATAACATAGGCATTTTTCCTGCATAATATCCTCTAAACATTAAAAGTCTTTGCCAGAGGTCTTCAAAAGTGTGCCTGGCACTGTGTTTCTAAAACAGGTAAGAGTTTTCTGATTGTATTTCAAACTACATACTGCAAGCCAGCTCTTGAAGGAAAGCTATATAACTGTGTCAGTTGCAGCTACGCTGTGCTGGAGCTGAAAATCCCGGTGGGGGGGATAAAATGATGAAACAGCTTTTGGAGTGAAGCTGACTTGTGCCTGGCTCGTGTGGAGGTGGACAGAATGGTCTTGGGTTTATTTGTGAGTCATTCTGTGATTTTGCAGTTTCTGAAGTATGCTAGCCTTTCTGCCAGCTTGTTTCCTTAGTCTTTCCCTACCTCTTTGCTCTTTATTTCCTGCTCCTGACCGTCCAATCCTGCCTCTTCATTCTACTAGTCTGGAGCTTTCTGGATCACAGTTGCCTGTCCACTTTGTGCTAAATTGTCTTTGAGCACATTACTTTGCTGAATCATCTCACTATTCTTTTTTCCCCTCTGCATCCTATGCTGATGAGTCTTTCCTTTTTGTTATTTACCAAACACTATGAGTGTTTAGAGAGGCTAACTCACTTAATTGGCAGTAGCCCCTTTCTTTTCTTTTTTGTGGCTCACTTAACTTTCTGTCATCTTAATGAATTGCATTTCCTTACAGATGGCTTTGATAAGGGCACAGACATAAGCACAAAGTAAGTGGTGGAAGTATACCCTGAGGTATGAGGAATGGAGATGGAGCCGGACTGTAGCTTACCACTCCTGGGAGCAACAGATCCTCCTGTTTGCTTCACTAGATTTGATGAAACTATGTTCCTCAAAGAGACAAGGGTAACTCCTGCTGATGAATGTCTTGAAAATGGTTGTTGAGGGAGCAGAGGTGGACAGTGTAGAATAAGATTCACCAATTGAGTACATTTTGAATATAAGTTGGGGGGCAGCTCCTACAATGTTCTGTAAGTGTAGTTGGAGGGCATTTCAAGGTCAATGCAGGTCATATTTTTGTGACAATTATGGCAGATAATTAAGTACCTTATCCTTATGCACCTTATCCTTTAAGTAACATGAACACGTTTGTTGGTGGTCTGCAAAGAGATATATTTCTTACAAGTTCTAATGCTTTTGAGGAAAATTTTAATGTAAATGCTGTTACTTAGGCATTTAAATCGGTGTCTTGGTTTTGAAAATTTTAATGCTTATCATATCCCAATTTATCTTCTTTTAGCCTCCTTTCAAATACAGCTGTAGAAAATAATTTTTCACAATCTCTCCATATTTTTATTAGTAGTGGCTCTACAGCTTCTTATGGCATAGAAGTTATCATCTACTATTTGTTCTATAACACCAGCAATGACTGAAGCTTTCTTTTTGTCTCCAGAGCCTGACAGATTGATCCATTTGAATTGACACAAATATCAGCACGTTTTTCACCCTTACTCTCTTAATCTCTGCCTCACTTGTCTCAACATCTTGCGAGCTATACTGCTTTCACAGAATGTCTCAATCAGCACTGCTGAAATTGTGAACAGACGCTACCATTGATCTTAGGAACTAATACAGTGTGGTGTATTGTCAGACCTTGACAAACAAACTCTTTCCAGATGCCAAAGGGCCCATAGTGTTTAATGGGATCACTTACTGTGTTGTCCCACAGTCCTTGGCCATAACTCTCTCATGTCTCCAACTGTGCATATTTTTCTATGCATCAACTAATGCTCAGGCTGTTTGGAGGTGGTTGAATGTCATTGATGATGTATTGGTTTATGCATAGCTTGCAAGGACTTACAGCCCTTCTTATTAGTAAGGAGTTTTATAAATATGAAATGCTATCAGTGGATGCAGATTTCAGTTTGCATATACATAAAACCCAGCTACTTTCAATAGATCTGTAAATGTAGTCATTTTATTACAGATATTTTAATTAAAGAAAAGGTTAGGTGGGGAAATCTTAGTAAACTTATTTACAAAATACAGAAATAAACGATTATTTTTCAATCACATGGTACTTGGTAGACATAAGAAGGTAGTTTTTTATGATTTCTCCAAACTAACTTTCATGTAAGTTTTAGAGAATAAATAATCGTCAGTAAAATAATTACATTGCTATTATCAAAATAAACATAAAAAACTTATTTTCTTTCTGATTAAGACTGCTTCTGAAAGGACTAATGCAAAAGAAATAATAACAATGTAAAAGAGACATTACCAAAATCTGAAGTAAATCATGCAGGAAAAACGGGCAACTTAAAAAATAGAGGTGCTTGTTATGATCCAATTATTATTATTATTAGGGTTCTTTAGAGATTCCTCTGCCCGAATTAAGGTGCAAACGAGACCATATGCCTAGTGACAATAGTATGGGTTTTATTGTATAGTAAATTTGAGAGAAAGAGGAAAGAAAAGGGAAAAGAAAGATAGAAAATAAGCAGGGAGGACGAGTAGTGACAGAAAAGGAATATCACCGCTCTGTGGGTCCCACTGATGCCTCGACGATCCTCTTCAGCAGGTCTTCCCGGTGGTATAGGGTGGTGTCTCGGCAATCCTCAGCAGGTTTTCCCGGTGGTATAGGTCCCCCCAGAACACGGGAAACCATGGGCTATATATGCTCAGGCTGGGCAGGCATGTCTGGGCATGTCCCCCCTGAGGCGGCGGGGGCAGTCTCTTCACCTGCATTCCTGTGGGGCAAAGTCTCTCACATGAAGGTCCCATGGATGCACCCTGTGGGGTTAGGGGTGCCACAGCTGGGCCAGTTTTGTGTATTGGGAGGATGGGTGTTTATTGCCTCTGACCAGAGGTTGCGTCATGCACCCGAGACCTCCTGCTCCCTCCTCAGTTGGGGGCAGTTTGTATAATCCTGGCATCTGTGAGCTGGGCTCTTCTCCCTCACCCCCGGGCTCAGCTGGGACAGCAGCTGGAGGCTTTGGCCTATTGTGGATGCATACCTTTCCCTCAGCCTGAGGTGATAGAACAATGGGTTTCCATTAATCTAATCAGCAGCTTGACTAACAGTCCAAAGTTCTCCAGAGAGAGTAGTTGTGGCTGTAGCTTCTTTAAAACTTTATATCAATGTTTGGGGCATAAACTGTTTTCAGTCTCTTACAGTGCTACAAATGAACAAGTTCATGTCTGTTTACCCATGTACCAGAGTCTAAATATATTTTTGAATTGCATTGCAATCTGAAAATATTTAACCACTCCAATGTGTATAGAATCAAAGGCATTCATCTGTGTGTCTTTTTGAAGGAAGATTGTTATTTACATGCACTGTGTAGCTATGTTTTCATTATGCAGTGATTGTAAAATTTTCTGATTCTGGGCTGTGTAGAACTTCTCTAAGGCCTGCAAAAATTGCAAGGATGCTTAGCAAGATTTGCTAGTGTCAGTGTGGATCCCTTATTATTATAGAAAAATTGTAAGAACCTATATTGAAACGTAGTATTTAGAGAAATGCACCCTGATCATTTATATTTAGTTGAGCATCTTGGTGAATAATATTTCATCATATACATATGTGATGAAACATATTTCATCGCATCTGATTGTCAAATCAGAGATCCCTTCTGGTTTTGAGCACCCCTCCTGCTATATAACAGGTATAAAGTAGGGACATATATAGAGCATCATTGTCTGAAATATTTCTAAAGGGCTTGAATTTTTGTCACCATTGTTAGCAATGCAAAATTATTTGGCATCTTTCCCTATTTGGTTACCCGATGGGGTTGGTGGTCTCCCAGTTTAGCAGACACCATAACTCAAAATGGTGGTAACAAAGCATTGACCCACAGGAGGAGCAGCTGCCCTGCTGTGCCTGTTGCATTTCAGCCATGAGCTGTTTGAATGCTGTTTTAAAGGCTCACTGAGTTACAAAGACTGTTTCTGACCATCCAAATACCATGAAAGAATAATACTTTGACCTATACTATAGGAAACAGGTGGAGGGGTTCTTCTGCTCCGCAATGTTCTAAAACAAATTGGAAAATAATTTATTCTGTGGTTTTATTTCAAAATATATATAAAAAAATATTTTAAGGAACTTGCACAGATACTGTGCTGTGTAATTACCTTGCCATTCCTCTTGCAATACATGTATTATGTCCCTTCCTTCGCATTAGTTCTTTCCCTGAACCAGATTTTTATTACCCATTGTTCCCATGGCTACTTTGTTACTCTGATTCCCTCGTGACTTTTAGGACAAATTTTCTCTTTCCTCTCTGACAGGAGGCTGCCCTGTTTCAGTTTCTGCCAGTGAAAGTATCTTGCACTGTCACAGTCTAACTGTGCATGACATTCTCAAGGTTTGAATCTGTCACTTGAGTCTCGGTAGACTATGCTACTAATTTTAAAACTTGCTGTTTTTTCTTTAGGCAAAGAAATGTTCAAGTAGCTCTTTTTAAAGGTAGATTGTCACTGCACATGGTGGTAGATGTAATATTAGTAATTATCCTTTAGGAATTAGTCCAGTAAAACGGAAAAATCTATAATTTTTTCTACCCCCACTGGAGGCTTTAAATATGCAGAAAACTGTCTTCATGTTCCTTTTCTGAAGATTTAGTGACTAGGTTTAATTAATCTTTGAATATGAAACTGAAATGAACTCTGAGCCCTCTCAATTCAAACTTCTGTGCTGGTTTATGAGGAATAGTGGCATATTAACAGGAAATCTGAGGCACAATACTGTTTAGGCAATTGTCAAGCATGCAAACTCATCTGTGAAAGAAGATTTATTTCTGAAGAAAGTGAGGCTTAGAAAAATTATAATTCATATTATTACTCCCTATACATTTTGATTCTCTTGGGCTAATTTCAAACCAATTTGATGGAAGAATAGCTGTACCAATTAAATGAGCTCCTGTAGGTCTTTTAGCAGATGGAAGGAAAAGGAAAGAAATCAGTACCTCCAGTGTAAATCTAACATATAACAGCCACACAGCTGGCTAAAACCCAACATCATAGAAATATTGTCAGATATTGGTATGGAATTCAGGGTTGGCTTTTTCTTTCTAGACTAGATGGGCATTCTGAGTTACAGAGAAGTCATGGAGAGTAGTTCATCAGGGTCTGGAAGTCACAGGGTAACTCAAAGATGAACCTGGAAATAGTATACATAGATGAATATTAAGCCAGATCTCCCCAGGCTTAATTTAGTTCTGCACTCAGTGGAGCAGCAATATGTGATACAAATTATGTGATACAAATTTGCAGAGAAGCTACTTGATTCCAAGAAAAAATACTGTGTCTTTGTTTGGTTTTGGGGTTTTTGGGGGTTTTGTTTGGTTTGGTTTGGTTTGATTTGGTTTTTTATTTTTGTAAAGACATGTCAGTTTGTTATTTTTTTTAACAGACAAGCTTTTAGCCATATTTAGCAGAAAGTGAGACAAGGCATTTACGAACTGAAACCTAAAGAACTGGCTGGAAATGAGTGTGTTCAGTATACCTTCTTCCCCTGAAATAAGTTTTTGAAATACTGTTAAGTAAAAGGAAAAATTATTCTTTGACAGTGCAGTAAAGGATGAAACTACAAATTTCTCTCACCAGAAGACTTGATATTTCTTATATTCATGCTGAATTTAATGACATCTACA
The DNA here is from genome assembly GCA_013389985.1 of Dryoscopus gambensis. Lineage (NCBI taxonomy): Eukaryota > Metazoa > Chordata > Aves > Passeriformes > Malaconotidae > Dryoscopus > Dryoscopus gambensis. Next base: position 13,965 of record WEIT01030457.1, on the reverse strand, counting down.
AATTTACTTTGTTTTCATTTCCTGTTTTTCACGTGAAGAAAAAATTACATTGTGCCAGAAGATAGAAGACTTGTTTTATTGATACTCTTTAGATTTTATATATATTTTTAGCCAATTTCCTTAATCATTCTGGAAAGCACCTAAGTCTGAATTTGTCCACACTTCATGCCTGACTGGCAGTCTCATGTGACTCCAGTATGAACTGGAATCTTGTTTACAAAATCACAGCTCTGCCACATTTACTTACAGTTTCTGTGGAAGTAGCCAGACTGAAATGAAGCATGACTTCTCTTAATCAGAAAGAATTTTAGGTCTAAATTATTATCGTGTCTAAGTGCAAGTAACGATGAGGACTTTCCCCGCATGTGTTTTTAAATAGTATTTTTGAGAGAAACAGATAAGTGTTCCTGCTATTGTAGGAATTAGACCTAGTTCTGTTAGCTTGGGTTGCATTAAAGGCACAGAAATTTGGCAGAAGATAACCCTGCTTTCATTCCAGCTGGTCCTCAGAGATCAGAGGTGCTTATTGTGTCGGAACTTAGTTTCTGATTTCACCTTGTATTCTTAGGGATGTGAAAGTTAATGTGTTAATGAGGCTTGATGAGAGTCTTGGTGACTTTGGTCAAAATTTATAGTTGATACGAATGTAAAATAAACACTTTAGTCCTCCGCCACCTGCCAGTATGGCCATAAAGGCTGTCTGACCTTTGCCAGAGAGTCTTTGCAGCCATCCTTATCTCCTTGCAGGACCAGATTCACAACAAGGCTTGTTGTGCATGGCAAAGGAGGAGTAAGTCTCATGGCCCATCATCAGATTGTGAGGCCTCTGCTTCACCCTTCAGGTGTCAGCCTTGTTTGAGCAGGTGCAAGATCAGCAAGAGGCGCAGCTCCTATTTTGTTCAACCAGCCTCAACAGTTCTTCACAATCGAAGGCAACTCTGTAGTAAGTCTGGCAATTTATCACAACTATAAACACTTATGCTGGTATTTTCTTATGGAAACTGATAAGCATCATTAAGGAGTTAATTTATTTTAGAAGGGGGAAGAGAGAAAGTAAATTTATTTCTCCTAACTGACATGAAGCACTAGCTTAATACAATAGGCCTAGAGCCAATATGAGCTTTTCATTGGTTTCTTCATTTAATATCACAGAATCACGGAACCACAGAATGGGTCAGGCTGGAAGGGACCGCAGTGGGTCATCCGGTCCCACCTCCCAGCTCAAGCAGAGTCATCCTAGGGCACATGGCACAGGACTGTGTCCAGATGGTTCTTGAATATCTGTAGTGAGGGAGTCTCCAGAACCTCTCTCGGCAATCTGCTATAATCCATGGACATAACAGACGGTTGTAGAACACAGGTTACATGTAAAATATTTTTAAAATATTCTATTCTCTACTTAATGTTGCTGCATATTACAATTTTACTGCGATTTGCTGTAAATGAATTAAAATGCTTGGGTGCCTGATATATTGCTGAATAGCTAACCTACTATGATCTTATAAAAAAAGTCATTAAGCATTGCAGTGAATTATGTCTGAGTAACCTGTCAAATCCTAAATTATTGATGCTTTCTATCAAGGTCTGAAAAATACTGCTACCAATCCTGCTGTCTGCATGAATAGAAACCCAGATCAGATGAGTAGGAGGACTGGGCAGAAGCATAGTTTGAGATGCTGGTTTATTCAATTCAGTGAAAGGGGCAAGACAGGGAGCCAGAAAGATTGAGGTGTATCTCCTGAAAAGCCAAAGAAGGGGATATTCTTTAACAGTTGTTTTCATAGTGTTAAGAAAATGGCCCAAGAACTGTAGCACTTAATCTAGGTGAGATAATATGGGTGAAAAGAAAAAAGCACACAAAAAAGCACACAATGCTAATACAACCAAGCTCTTTGACACATAAGAAATAGAAATTTATCTGTTCTTATTAATAAAAAACTTCTATAAAATAACAACTCATGTAGTGCCATATTAATACAACTCTATATCCCACTGATTTTGTGTAGAGAGGCCAAATACTTACTATGCAGTTTTTGAGTAGATTATGGAAACATATATTACAAAATGACTACTCAGAAGGCTGGAAGCTTCTCTTACAGAAAATAGTTAGCAGTAGTATTAATGTTGTTTAAAAAATTAAAACTGGTAGCTCTATAATGAATAAAATGTAATTTCACCTTTTAAAATCAGATTAAAAACCTGAACTATAGTAGATAAGTAATGAGAATTTGTAAAAGGGAACTAATCTTCTCAAAGTAATTCTGAGAAGTATATTGCATTAAAGACTTTGAGTTAATTTCTGATACTCTGCCTCTAATCACAGGAACATGATAATATTTCATGTTTTACCCTAGACTAGTATCACTTGCTGATTATCTGGAAAAAAAATGTTCTAATTTAGAGAAGTACTTAAGTATGTTCCTAAGCTTCTGGTATTTAATATAAAACTAGGAATTCAGACATTTGAGCCATCAAGCATGCCATGTAATAATTAGACTACATGCTCAGAATCATTGCTTTGTAGATGTCTATAAATATTTTATTTAAATAAGGTGTAATAAATGTTTGGCATCAAAATCTTTAAACAAGGCGAGCCTTCTGGAAAGACATGACTCTTAAGATTCAATAAAACATCAATTTCTGCATCTGTACTTACACCTGTAAGTAGTTTTGCTCAAAGGAATTTTCTGTTTGTAAAACTTCTGTTGCAGAAATGTTTATATCTTTATATATTTATAGTGTTGGAAAAGGAATTTCTCTTGTTATTTATATTCTGTTGGAATATTCCAAGATCACTTAATTTCTCCTTTTTGTAATAATTTGGAGTTTTTGCCTATATCATATGCAATATATATCTAACTTGAATTTGTTTCTGATGATCTCAAGATGATTGTCATTAGTGTAAGTGACTTCATCTCCTCCTTTTCTGTATGGAGCTTGGATAATAATGGTGCAGGCCAGAAGTAACTGGGTAGGAATATCCAAGGAACTTGGGGAGTAAGAGCACTGAGGGAAAGATGAGGGAATGGAAAACATTATTTGTGGTTGATAGATGAATGGCGCAATTTAGTTCTGTGAGAGAGTGGTTCAGAGATAGTTGAAAAGACTAAAAAGCAAGAGAATGTGTGGATAAATACACTTCATATACTTACAAAGAAGAGTAGCAAGGCGTAACAAGACTGTGGTGGTAGAGGAGCAAGAGAGAGGGAAGTCTCTCTCTTCAATGAATGTGTGTTACATTCATTGAAAGTGACATTTTAAAATGCAACTTGATGAATTGCAAACTGAAGATGATTATTACACGAGTTAGGAAAATATTTTAAAAGAACATAATACATTCTGAAGCCAACTGCATACTACTGAACCAGTCACAATAAAGGTAGTATAGGGATTGCTGGCAGAGAGTAATTTATTAAAAAAAAAAGAGAGATCAGAGATCAGTGGATCCCCACAGTATGTGTTATACTTTTCAAGCTAGCCATGTGGAAAATCTCACCTACCTATAAAGATGGTTTAAATTAGTTTTTAATGTGTGTACAACAAATTGCAAGCTCTGAGGGGCCAGGAACTTTGATTTAAATGATAGATGTAAAAATCTGATGCTCAGCTACTACTTTTATACAAAATTAAATTAATCTTTAATTCTAAGCACTCTTAATATCTTTTGTCTAAGCTGTGTATAACAAGCAGTGAAGTGAAGATGAATACTAAAAAGTCATTAGAAATATGTGGCTTGTTCCTTAGCTTGGTAATACTTTTAGAAGAAAAAAATGAGAAGTTTGGAAGTATGTAGTTCCCTGAAATAAATTTTAATCTTATTTCCAGTAAAAATAAAATTTTGGAAGATTCGTATGAGAAATTAATTGTAAAAAAAAAAATGTTTATTTTTGTGGATAGTCTAAAAATATTCATGAAATACTAAATATATTTTGTATTTTTCTCCTTCTTTATTTTAAAATTTTAGGTTTTGAAGGGACTTTCACTATTCCTTCCTCCCTCCCTTCTTTTCTTCCTTTCAATTTTGGTACTTTAAGATTGCTTGGATCACACATTTTCTTTTTCCTCCATACCTTTGCTCCAGGATGTGACGCTTATGGAAACACACCAATTACCATGAAACACTTGACAGAGTCACTGGAATTGACAGCACTGATGCTAGGGAGCATATTGGAAATGACAGTCATTGACACCGTACTGGAGGGTTTCTGTACATTACAATAAAATGTTATATTGGGAGATATTGTCAAGTGCTTCCACCACAACATTTGTGCTTTTTCATTTTTATTGTGTTTG
>WEIT01030456.1:0-21784 GCA_013389985.1 Dryoscopus gambensis | reverse complement strand
GAGAACTTTAGAAAGGATAAAACCCTCTTCCTTCAGTATATAAGAAAGGCTTTAACAATCAGAGATTAGGAAAATATTTTTCTGACAATGAATCCCATAACTTTGTGATGGATATTTCTTCTCTCCTGTATTAATTTGGGAGTGAATTAGTCTTTGTCTTTCTTTTTAGGGGTAAGCCTAAAAGATCTTTTAAAGTCCTCATCAATAAAATGTAAATCTGTCACAAATAGAATGGATCCAGCCTACTTAAGTACTGTTAGAAATAGTAACCAGTGTATGCTGAGAAAAATTAAAATACAGGGATTTCTTCTTGTATTTAAAAGAGTATTGTACATCAACTTAAGTCCAACAGAAAGCAAATAATTTTAATGAACTTTAGTGTATCTTGCAGGTAATATATATATGTGTATTTCTGCAGTGGCTGTAGAAATTGCTGTTATTTTTGACTGAATAGCAGAATTTATACTGCATATTCAGATGAAACTTGCAGAGATGATCAGCACATACTTTAAAGCTAACCTCAGCAGTCTCACCTACCCTTTCATAGTGTCATTATGTCAATAATTAGATATGCAAGTTTGGGTTTAACTCCAGAGAACTTTAAATTGTTTTTTAATTTCCACTGTGAAATATTGCCTTCATGTTACTTCCAAGTCTAACCTATAAAAAGAAAAGACTCATGGAATCATCTTAAACAGCAATAAATTTCCTATTTCTCTTTCTGATCTAATGTTTTCTTGGCATGCCAAAATGTACACGAACAAACAATTGCAAAGCAGAAATTATTCCTTCTGAATTATTCTGAAAATTAATTTGAAAATAATTTTCTGACAGTTACTACTCCTAGATATCAGAATTATGACACTAAGTATGGGTGAGAAAATGTGGATTTCTCTATGGAGAGAAAAAGAAAAGGTTTAATGTTGTAAATGATTTTTTTTAATGATCAAGCACATATTAGAACATACTTTCGTTTTGTAACATTTGTTTATAATGTATACATCCAATATGTGCACACCCAGTTGAGTATCTACACCTTACATGTTCACTTGAAGTCAGCTACCAATAAGCCATGGCTGAATTATTCACAATAAAAAACATTGTCTAAAATGATGACTCTCCCTAAACATTTAAAGTAAGTTAGACAAAAGTTTTAAATTAAAAAGAACTTAGTCTTTAAATATTCTCAATACTACAGAAACATGATTTTTGCCTAAAAAGGTTGATGACTGAATCTGCAAGTGAATTTTAAGGAAACTTTGAAACAGGGAAAATATATGTATATTTGTATTAGATGGTACACTCAGATGGTGGTGTTTTATATATAAAGAAAAAATTCTGCTTTTTGGACACCAGCTGTTTCCTAGCAAAGCAAGAGGCAATTACTCTTTGAATTAATTGTAAACAATTACATATAGCAGCATAAACTGTTCTTTAGTTTCTTCACAGAAAAGTTGTAACAATTTCCCTTTCAACTTGGAGAGTAATTTCTAGTGCTACTTTTAACATTGTGACTGATGCCTAGAGTAGGTACCTAGAGACAGAGACTAGACTGGAATAAGGGAATAAAGGTAGGTATTTATTTGAAAGGCCTTCAAAGGTACACCCTGGGGAGCCAGAGGCTACATCCAAGATGGACCCCAAGATGGACAGCAGGTCACAACTTCTTCACACTTTTATAGGTTTGGTTCATTTGCATATCAGGGTTAATTCTCCAATTAAAACTTCAGTTAATGGTGTAATTTCTCCAAGATCACTCCCCTTTTAAAGATGTTAGTTTACCCATTTTGGGCCTAGGACAGTATGGATGTCCTTGGAGACCAGGCTTGGGAAGATTTGTTTTGTTAATCTAGCATAAGAGAACAGCTGACAGGCTACAAGAAACTTCAGGGTTACACACTAAGCAGTACAGGATTTGAAAAATATAAAAGTTAAAACCTAAGACATCATGACTGAAACCTAAGACTACAGAAGATTGCTGCTGGACATGCCTGTTGCTATTAAATCATTTAAGCATTTTTAGTATTGTTACTGATGGTTCTGACCTCCCACTGCTTGAAATTTATTGAACTTGGACAGATTCATGTGAAATTTTTTTCTAAGTAAAAGACATCATTTTTCTATTATATTTGGGTAGACATAGTAAAGCAGAAGTTATCTGGAATGCATTCTGGATATTAAAGGTGGTATTGGGAATCTTCTCATTTCACACCAGAAGTTTAAATGTTACTCATGTATCATAGAGAATTTCAAGTGCCATTGTAATGTGAACAGTACTGCACAAATAGATCACTGCGTGCATATTCGAGTTCAGAAGAGAAACATTAACTTGTCCTAACAAGCACGTTATTAAGTTAAAGAAAATGCATCTATCAGCTTCATGGGTTTTTGGTGAGATGAGGGGGAAGTGTAGTGGTGGATTGTAGGTGCAAAGCAGTAGCAATCCCTAGTCTTTTCTACTTCATTTGGAATTATTTATATTAGATGATCATCAGCATTTTTTCTTAAGGCAGCCTCTCCTGGCAATAATAAGATTCACATTTTTTCCTGTAAACGTTAGACAGGACCTTTAAGTATATTAACTTAATTTCAGTTCCAGGATCTCATTAAGATTCCAGATAATTGATAAAAATTTCAGATAAAATCCATTTCTCATTTAATCTGTTTTTAAATATATGCAAGCCATGATATTAAAAACTAAAAATTTGCTTTTATTTTCTGTTCTTTTAACAAAATCTGCTTGTAATCATGGCCTTTGTGGTAATAACAGAACAATGCTCTGTAACGTTGTTATAAACATACTGCATTATTGCATCATAAATAATTCATAAGAATAATCATATGAATTACAGAACCAAAGAAAATTAAGGGTTGGATGGGACCTTGAAGATCATCAATTCTCAACCCCTGCTGCCATGGGCAGGGACACCTCCCACCAGACCAGGTTGCTCAAAGACTTGTCCAATCTGGCCTTGAATGCTGCCAGGGTTGGGGCATCCACAAATTGCTTGGGCAACCTGTTCCAGTGACTCACCACTCTCACAGTAAAGAATTTCTCCCTAATATTGAACCTAAATTTCTCTTTCTGTTTGTACCCATTACTCCTAGTCTTATTACTACCCTTCCTGACAAAGAGTCCATCTCCAGCTTCCTGATGGGTCCCTTTTGGAGAGGTCTCCACACAACCTTCTCTTCTCCAGGCTGAACAGCCCCAACTTTGCTTGTCTTCATAGGGGAGGTGCTCCAGTCCTCCTATCAACTTTGTGGCCCTTCTCTGGACTTGCTCCAACAGTTCCAGGTCCTTTTTACACTGAGGACTCCAGAGCTGGAAGCAGCACTCCAGGCGGCGTCTCAGATGAACAGAGTAAAGGGGGAAAATAATCTTTGATCTGCTGGCCACACTGCTTTGGATGCAGCCCAGGGTTCCATTGGCTTTCTGGGCTGTTAGCACACACTGCTGGCTCATGTTGAGTTTTTCATCAGCCATCTGCCCCAAGTCCTTCTCCACAGGGCTGCTCTCAACCCAGGTGTAGGACCTTGCTTTGTTGAAGCTCATGATGTTTGCACAGTCCCACCTCTCCAGCCTGTCCAGTCCCTCCGGATGCTATCCCTTCCCACCAACATGTTGACCACCCCACACAGCTCAATGTTGTCAGTGAATTTGCTGAGGGTTCCCTCAATCCCACTGTCCACGTCACCAACAAGATGTTGAAGAGTATCAGCCCCAGGACCAGCCCCTGAGGGACACCATATAAGAGGTAACAATGAATGGATGGTACATAATCAGGTTGACTGTAGGACAATGAACTGACAAAGAGCATATAGAGCAAAAAAAACCACAACACACTACCAGATCAAAACCCGTCAAATAAGAGAAGAATCTGACTTTTATATATTGGAGACTATCAACTCAGTTTGCCTAGAATGGAAAGAATCACAGCTATGAATGAACAGAGCAGAAGTCTTTGAGGACTTGAACATTCACAATGAAAATTACATAAAGGACCAGTAATTATTACTTTGCAAAATGGATAATACAAGGTAAGAAGATACTATAGTTTTCATATGATTACTGCTACAGATAATGTAGGCAGAAAGACGAGAAAGGTTTCATTAAAGTTGCATGTTGATTCCCTATTTCACTTTTAAACTCTGGTTCACACAAATTTTCCACAAGATTTTCTTTGTAGAATTTTTCCTTTTACATGAGAACTATGCTATATTAATACCTTTATTCTAAGGAGTCACATTTGTGTCAGGGATATCAACAGTATAGTTCAATATTGTGGAGTATTCTCATCCATTAATTATATTTCATTTTTTCTAAGAGACAGACTACATGAGCCTGGTTGTTTTGAAGAAGAGAAAGGATAATATTTTAACTGATATTATTGCTAAGCCGCTCTTCATCATCTTTGAAATGTCATGGAAAACAGGAAAGGTACCTGAGGACTGGAGGAAAGCTAGTGTCACTCTAGTCTGCAAAAAGGCAAGAAGGAGGACCCAGGGAACTCCATCCCAGTCAGCCTCACCTCCATCCCAGCAAAGGTAATGAAACAGCTCATGCTGGATGTCACGTCTAAGCACATGGAAGACAAGAAGGTTATTGGGAGTAGTTGACATGAATTTTCTAAAGGAAAATCCTGCTTGACTAATCTGGTGGCCTTCTATGATGGAATGACTGGCTAGATGAGGGAAGAGCAGTGGATGTGATCTATTTGGTCCTTCAGCAAGGCTTTTAACGTTGTCTGCCATAACATCCTCAAGGGTAACCCGGGGAAGTGTGAGCTGGTTGAGTGAATACTGAAGTGGATTGAGAACTGGCTGAATGGCAGAGCTTACAGGGCTGAGATCAGTGGCACAGGGCCTAGTTGGAACCCTTTAGCTAGCACTGCTCCCCAGGAGACAGCACTGGGTCCAGTCTTGTGTAACTTATTTATCAATGACCTGGATGAAGGGACAGAGGGCCTTCTCAGCAAGTCTGCTGATGATAAAAACTGGAAGGAGTATCTGACACACCAGCAGGCTGTTCTGACATTCTGTGTGACCTGGACAGGCCAGAGAGCTGGCTGGAGAGGAACATAATGAAACATACCAAAGGCAAATGCAGGGGCCTGGACCAGGCACAGCTGAGGGCCAACCTGCTGGAAAAGCTGACAGAGTTCAACCTGTTTAGCCCAGAGAAGACAGAGTGGAGACCTCACCAATACAAGCAAATATCTTCAGGTCAGGTGGCAGGAAAATGGGGACAGGCTGTTTTCAGTGGTGCTCATTAACAGGATAAGAGGCAACAGGCACAAACTGAAATACGGGAAGTTCAAGCTGAATATGAGGAAGAACTTATTTACTCTGAAGGTGACAGAACACTGAAACCAGTTTCCAGATAGGCTGAGGTGTCTTCTTCTCCAGAGATATTCAAAACCTGCCTGGATATGAACCTGTGCAACCTGATCTAGGCCAATCTGCTACAGCAGGGGGGTTGGACTAGATGATCTCCAGATGTCCCTTCCAACCCCAACCCTTCTGTGACTCTGTGACTTCATTTTCTTTCACAATTTTGGTTGTGTTGAGCACAACTTGACAGCACCTGAGGCTTAGATTAACTATAAATTGAAAGCACCCAGTAAGGTTTATATTCACAATGTGACAGTCTAGAAGATCTCACAGGACTTTGCAGTTGAGATTCTCTATTCTTAAATCAAATACAGTGGTTTATAGGCCGGAAGTCAATATTGGTCTTCACCCAAATGCCACTGTCCATTGCAAAAGTTCATAAGTAAATATTTACAGCAGAATGATGAAGTGGAGTAAGAACTTTGAAGTTCAAGACTTTTTACCTTTTACTTCTATATAGAATTGATTTTATTTTTATTTTTAAACCACCAAGAAAGCCTTTCATCTCTTTATTAGGAAAAGAGAATGTTTTCAGTATTATGTTGTTTAAGGAAGAATGCTAAAGGATAGAAATCTAAAAAGGAAGACAGAACCTTTGAAGGACTCTGTCATTTTCTCATAAATTCTGCCTTGAGTGCAAGTGCAAAACAGAATCACAGAAAGAGAAGAGCTTTAATCCTCCATGTAGACTAGGGATTTTGACCTAAAACAAGACTGGATCCTTGTGCTACATGTGGAAAGATGACTGGGGGTAAAAATCTGTGATGGTTTTGGCCAAATTTAGGGGGAAGGGTCGAAGGGGAACGTCTCCTAAAAAGGAGATGCCACCCCTCCCCCTTATCAGGTTCGGGAGAAAAAGAAAATTCTCCTCGGAGGAAGGTGAAAGAGAAAATGAAACTATTTATTTAACAAACAGTGAGGTTAGGAGTAATAACAACAACAAAAAAAAATAACAAAGCCTCCCACTGAGGGGAGGAAACCTGAAAGATTTGAAAGTCCTTATGTGGGTGCAGTTTTCCCCTTCTCTCCCGTGACGCTGGAATCGGAGCTGGCCGGCACGGGTGCGGGGGCCCCCAAAGGTGGTGGAGCTCAGTGGGTCTTTGGTGCTCTGATGCTTCTGGTGACAGGATTCCGTAACTTAGTGAGCTGGTCTTCTTCCAGGATAGCAGGATGGCCTTCCCAGTAGTTCTCCCAGCTAGCTCCTCCTGGGCTCTTCTCCTCTCTCTTATGTGTTATCTCACCGAGGGTCAGCTGGTCTCTGACCCTTAGTGGAAACACCTGATTTGACACACCTGTAACTCGTCCAGGTCAAGTGGGGGCTGAATAATGTTGGATACAGCACAAATCACCCCATGACAAAATCAGATGAAACTAAGAAGTTATATTCACATCCTAACAAAAGTTATAATGGTACAGAAATTATAGGATAAAATGCAGCTGCTACTCCCTGGATGGAACACAGCTGGTATGCTCCATGATGATTCCCCATACAACAGTAAGCAGCTGCTGAGGGGGAAGAAATAGAGAGTGGAGTGGAGGGCAGGTCCGTGTCATGTCCAGACTGGGAAATTCTTTTAGGGAGGGGAACTCGATGGTACTTTGCAGCTGATAAACCATGTGAGCACCTGTCAACCAGCGGAGGGAGAAGATGTCCTGCTGCTGAGCCAACAACTGTGATAAAATCTCTCTCCTTAGATGAACTTGGTTAATTATCGCCTAATTGTAATACTAACACACACATCCATCCCAAAGCTGCCCACCTCCAAGGTATGACCATCCTTCACTGAGCATGTGCTCCATGTTTTTTTAATGGTATCTTTAAAAGCGAAGTGAGACAATTTTACACCAAGCAGTGACAATGGTAGGCAGGACTAGAGTTACTCAAGCTCCACCTAAACTTATAGAAACAGTATAAAAATAGGTCAAGAATGGAGAAAAAGTTAGAGAAGACTCCATCATAACTTCTGGGATCAGTCAACAAGCTGAACCCACTTTCTCCCGCATAGAGACGCCTATTGGGTAAGAATTGTACTCTGTGCATGCTGAGTACTTTTGTTGGGGATTTGAGACAGTCATTTGAGTATGTTTCTGCAGTCAGGTACTGTCACTGGCAATCCTCAAACCTTAACCTGTCACAAGGATATATTAATAAAGAATTTTATGCTTTTAAGTGTTGGCAAGTCCTTCACGGGTACTGGCTGTTGCTGGCAGCAGGTGACATTCTCGAAAAAAGTGTATGACCTGCTGAGGGGTCATAAAGTGGGAAGATCTGCTGAGGGGTCTCTGTGTTGCTGTGCGTGTCCCTGAACAAGTCAGTCAAAGTGCCCTCCAGTCCAGCAGCATTGCTCAGTGAAGGGTTCCCCTAAAGGGGCACTGACAGACTGGTCAGGTGCAAGGGTCTCAGCTTTTCTGGGGCACTGACAGACCCATCAAACATGAAGGTTTGAGGAAATCTCCTCCTTTTCATATGACAGCTCCTTCTTCCTAAAAGAAGAATTTGACTGTGCATCTTGTGCATTTCAGCTTGTCCAGTATGTCAAATGTTACATCAAGGTAGTGATTCACCCTGCCACTGAAAAACCTAAGTTCCCATTCTCATTTATGCCCAGTGCTGCTTATTTCATTATTATATATTGGATGTGAGCAAGAAAAGGAGAATAAATTTCTATAGATTCATGCATAAATATTCATGGATATGTATATGGATGCACCTACATACAAACCTGAATATTATAATTATAATATTTGTTGTCTTTTAAATTAAGCTTTTTTCTGTGATGCTTAAAATTTGGGGGGAAAGAAAAGAAGCTATGCTTTCTACCTATTTAAAGTGAAGTGCATCTTTGAGTTTCCTTTCTTTTCCCTTAAAAATATATTTGCAACTTTCAGTCAGCTTGAGTCTTGACCAAAGTGTTTGACAGAGTTTTCAGCTAAATTTTTTCTTGTTACAAAATGCTGGATTCACATCTACACTGAAGGTAGGTGTCATATATTGTTTATTTCCTGTCTTGTAGATGAGACATTTGAAAATAGAAAATACACAGGCTCAACAAACCAGCCATGTTTTTCCACTAAGAACTTTGTCAGTGCAAACATAGATAAAAACCATGAGAACTGAAATACAAATATTTCCTTACATTAGGTGCTTTTGACTCAGTTCTCAGGTTCTCAGTTCAAATAATCATCTTCTAAGTTTTCCTGAGAAGCTTTTTAATAGCCTACTTTGAGACCACCCCTTTGAGTTTTTAATTTACCATTGTTTCTATCTTTTTAGGAACATAAGGTAAATTTCTGACTATTACCAAGTTGTTTTACTGAATTCACTGTTACATGAAATTTTACATATTTGATGTCTGTTTATTTTAGTATTGTCTGTAGGATAGAAAGCTTTTACCCTTGCTGAAAATGAAAGTAAAGAACAAATTATTAGCTAAGCATGGATATTTTAATACGGCTTTCAAGTCTTCATATCTATTCAACAGTTTAGTTCCCAGAGGCTTTATTTTTAATTTATCTTTAATATGAATATGTTTCATTATTTTAAATGTTAGCAAGTATAGAGGGACCCATAAAGAAAAAAATTAATACTGTTGTTCCCATCACAAAATTAGCAAGAATTTTCTGTTCTCCTTAGGTATTATCTTATATTCTCTATGTGCAATAACTCATTTCAGTAAAGCATTTGATTTTGCTTTTAATGATGGGGCTGAAAGACCACATCTCTTTCTTTTTAACTAGTAAGAGATACAGGGCATAATCCAACATCCATTACACAGCCCTCCTGATTTTGCTGCATTTTGGAATGTGTCTTAAGTGAGCTATACATTCCAGATTCACTCAGGAAATTAGCCCCAAAACTACCTCACAAGACATGACCTCATCCCTATAATGAGCACCGGACAATTTGTTTCATTAATGGGTATAATGGCAAAAAGCCAAGGAGGGTAGGGGAGAATCTTGTCTGTTATTTTTGTCAACCTAGGAATAATGTAAGCTTTGTACAACATACAAAGCATCACTTAGGAGCTGTGCCCAAACTGCTAAAGATGAACTCTGCTCTCTTCTATAGGCAGACAGCTCTCAGTGAGAACAGTGGGTGTAGTCTATGCATGTCTGAATTTAAAATTTCTTCTAGACAGTATTGTCTTGTAGTGGCTTTTTTCCCCCAGTAGATCCTCTCTCAAATTCTTTCCCTTTCATCTGATTGAATGAGACAATTTTTTTTTTTTCTGTTAGTACTTCAGTATCTTTACTCCAGTTTCATAATCAAAGCATTTCAATTGTGAGTCCCTTCAGTCTGTGAGCACTTTGGGGCAGGGGTTTTTTTTCACTCTGCATTTAGTGCTCGGTAGCATATCGGTTTTTAGACCCATGGTATTCTAAATTTTAAGTAATACACAAACACTTTATAAAGAAAACACAGATTGGGTAAAAATTGTGTACCTGCATCTGATTTACCTAGAAACATTCACTTCACTCTCTGGTACCCAGCATGGAGAAGGCACAGATTTTTCTCATTTATATTTACTGACCATTGATATAAACAATTGCAGTTAATTGATGTTTTCACAAAATACTGTGTAGTCTTAGTTTTTATAATGTCCTTCATACCTAGGGAAGATAGTTAAATTTAACATTGGAAATCAAGAGACACAATTTTTATGGTTGAAATCCATTCACCTCAGAAACACTGGATCACGAGAGAGAATTTATGATTCATATTTCTGTTTGCAAAGACCATTTGACACACTTAGACCTAAGATTTACGTAAACATTTTCCCAGAAATGAGACATTAAGACTAATCGTGACATTTTTTAAAAGTAATTGACAATGATCTTAATGAGAAAGAAAATTGTTCTGCCTTTAATTAAATAGAGTTATTTTCTTGTTTTTATAATGTTATGCAACTGACATATGGATGTCAATGTTTCATCTACTCCTGAATGTGTACATTATAAAGTCATATATAGATATGTATACACTTAGCCGAGCAAAGCAGCATTTAAAGAAAAACAGTTTAAAATTTATAAGATCGGAGAAAAGACAATAAAAAAGGAAAGTACGAAAGTGTTCAAAATAATGTATGATTGAGGGGCAGCAAATAAAATCATCTCCTCTAATAACTAGATGTGACAGTTTATAGAACTGAAAGGCAACCCCTTTCAAATGAATAGAAAGAAAATAAATATATACACAATTCATCATTAGCTTGAGATGGTTATTCCACAACTTGCCTTTTAGGTCAAGGCTCGGTAGGATTCAAATCATCCTAATATATTCATGGACAGCAAGAATAACTATGCTTAAAGTAGAAAAGTCACAAAGTCAATGTAAATCAAAGCTATAAACTGTCGTTAAACATGTAGCATAAAGAAAACCTTCCTCCATGTCAGTCCACAATCATACTTTTCCCTGTGTAAAATTGGTTATTGTCAGGAAAAAACCGCAGGTGACTGGACTCAAAAGTTTCTCTTCTGGCCTGGACTAAGAACTCTTACGGAAGTGGCTCCTCCTGATGAAAATTATCTTAATTTTACTAAGAGTCATGAAAATACCTATTCATGGGTGTTTCATGTGTAAAATCATAGAATCATAAAATGGTTTGGGTTGGAAAAGACCTTAAAGATAATTTAGTATCAATCCCCATGCCATAGGCAGGGTAGTCTTTCACAAAACCAGGTTGCTCAGGGGCCTATCCTACCTGGCCTTGAATGCTTCCAGGGATGGGGCATCCACAACTCCTCTTGCCTGTCACCATCCTAACAGTAAAGGATTTCTTCTTTGTATCTTACCTAAACCTACTCTCTCCTAGTTTATCACTGCAGGGCCTTGTAAAAAACCCCCCTTCATCTTTCTTCCAGGCTCCCTTCAGGTACTGTAAGGCAATGCTAAGTCACCGTAAAGCCTTCTCTTTTGCAGGCTGTACAATCGCAATTCTCTCAGCCTTCCCTTATAGGAGACGTGCTCTATCCCACTAATCATCTTGGTGTTTCTTCTTTAGACTCATTCCAACAGGTCCATGTCCTTCCCGTGCTGGGAACCCCAGAGCTGGATGCAGCACTGCAGGTGGGGTCTCACCACCAAAGTGCAGGGGCAGAATTATGTCCCTTAAATGGCTGGCCATGCTGCTTATGATTCAGCCCAGGATACAATTGACTTTTTGGGCTGCAAGTGCACATTACCAGCTCTTGTCCAGCCTCTTACCCACCAGCAACCCCAAGTTCCTCTCACAGAGCTACTCTTGATCTTCTCATCCCCCAGCCTGGATTGATACTGGGGGTTGCCTCAAATCAGGTGCAGCACTTTCTCTTGGTCTTGTTATACCTCATGAGATTCCCATGGGCCCACTTGAGCATGTCCAGGTGTCTCTGTATGGTATCCCGCCCTTCAAGTGTGGCAACCACACTCTTCAGCTTGGTGTCATCTGCAATTTGCTGAGGGTGCACTCGATCCCTTCATTAATTAATGTCATTAATTAAGACAATAAATAACACTGGTCCCAGTACAAACTCCTGAGAGACACCACTTGTCACTGACGTTCATCAGGATTCTGAGTTGTTCACCACTACCCTCTGGATGTGACTGTCCAATTAAATTCTTATCCACCTGAAAGGAGTACTTCATGTCTAAAGTCCACAAAATGCCTCTCAGTCCTTCCACATGCATGTTGCTTTTGCTGAATGTCATGGTTTAGGAATGGCACTCCCCAGTTTAGTGTCCCACACCCCACTGAGACTATCCCAAATTAAATGCCACTTATTTGCTCCCCCCCTCTCCCTTCCCCCTTCCCCTTCTTCCTTTGGGAATGGACTTGAAAACTGGAAGAACAAAAAGGTGATAATCATGGATTGCGATAAGAAACTATTTACAGGAAAGAGAAGTGAGTTAAGAAAATAGACAGTAACAATATTAATTAAAAAAGTATACCAAAAGAGACAGTTCACATGCAAAAATGCTCACTGCAGACCCAGCAACAATGAACAATTTTTCCCTACACCACCACGCCCTTCTTCTAACTGCAATGATGACCTGAGGTGGTATGGAATAACAAGCTAGACATTCCCACAGGGGTCCAAGCCCCTCCTGCTCACAGCTACCATGAAAAAATTAACTCTATACTGGCCAAAACCAGGTCATTGGATCATTCAATACAAGAACATTAAGAACTTTCCATGATGAGCCTTCTGTTTTCCTTGAAATTAAATTTTATTCCTATTAAATGGGAATCTCTAAGGTTAAAACATGGAAGAGAAATAAGGAAAACAAAATCTTCACAGTTCAGGAAGGGTGGACAGACTGTGTGTACCTCTACATCAAGCTTGACTTCTTTTTTGTTTTCCGTTCTCATTTCTCTAGTCCATGTGAGCTCAGGTCATGCCAGGCTGAAACTTCCAAAATACTCAGCCAATTAAGGTAATTCTGATGGTGTGTACTCATGGCAACTGTTGGTATAAGATACTGCAAAAATTGTGTAAGTCAGCATGCCAAAAAGTAATTGGTGGCAGTATTCCAGAAAGAATTAAATTCACTGAATAGCTGTTAATAAGGTTTTTACTCAGGAGTATTTCTCTCTCATGCTCTGTGTTAGTAACCCTAAC
The DNA here is from genome assembly GCA_013389985.1 of Dryoscopus gambensis. NCBI lineage: Eukaryota > Metazoa > Chordata > Aves > Passeriformes > Malaconotidae > Dryoscopus > Dryoscopus gambensis. The sequence goes on along the minus strand of WEIT01030456.1, from coordinate 8,791 downwards.
AACAGAACTCTCCCTCATGAATTAGTGAAATAGACTAGATAAAACAATATAAATGGAACATATAAAAGTTTCTATTAAATGATACGAAGCTTAAAGAGTTTCCCTAATGCCCTCATCAGTTATAATAGAGCATTTCACATGCACATAGGATGCAGAGGTTTTGATGAATCATATAAGAAATACATATGTGTACCTGTTTGCACATGTATGTCCATGCATACGTTAAAGAAGGAAGCTGCTTTTTTTTCTTATATCACAGTCATAGAAGTAATCCACATAATGAGGAAGAAATCGTGTACAAAATAGCAGTAGGGAATTACCAAAGACCCTATTCTTCAACTGCAGCACGGGCACAAAAATAGTCATATTATAGGGAGTGGCACAAAGTTCTCAAGAAGAGTATGGATTTTAGGAATTTTGGAAGTCCCCTGTAGTTCAGAGTTCTCCTTTTCACCCTGAAGATTACGCATTAGCATTTGTTTGTAGCTATCCCCCACATGTTCATCTCAACATCATAACTACCTAACAACAGTCCTGAACTTTCTTTGCTTCAATCAAACAAAAAGGGATTAGAACCCATATTTGAATAACTTCATTTGTGAAAGTATTATACTCTCCTGACTCCATTACTCATGAAGCACCCACAAGCAGACTAAACTACTGCAGTAAAAACTAAACTACATTAAAACCAACAATACTACAGATTTGGTTCAGGTTGCTCTGAAAAAATCTGTTATACTAATCATGGGTCCTCTGTAAACACATTTTTCTGCAAAGCTTGAGTCAGTTCCCAGTGAAACTGTGCCAAAAGATATCTGGGAGGAACATGTCAGCAAGTACTTAGAAGTAATCCTCACATCTTTCCTCCAGTAATTCATTTTGCAGTACCCTTTCCTGTCAAACTGGAGATGAAAAAATTGCCCCCTCTGCGCTGATGAGATTGATTTCTTTTACAGGCAGTGTTGTAACTAGTTTACGTAAAATGAAATGTATGTCACAAAAAATAAACCACACAGTGTCACTGAATAAAGGAGCAAAGTGTTTCTTTATACTGATGGCAAGACTTATTTTTGAGTAGGACAGAAATATCAAAAGAATGTTTTCTAATCTGTTGTTTAACACATTCTTGTCTGTTTGTCTGGCAATGCAAATAGCATGTTGTGTTATAGCTAAATGGTTTAAACTATTACGACTTATTCTAAGTTGGTCTAAACATATAGATTTCTATGTCTGTGTATCTTTCTGATGTGATATACAAATATCTACACTTACATGCATCATCACTTATTCCAACAGTTTTCTCTATAAATGGTCCATCTGTGGCACAAATACTACAAAACTTACCTAGCATGAATCATGGAGAAACATGTTAACCTCTTCATTTTAATGAATCTTTCTGTTTAAAACAGTGGTCACTTCAGAATTTCAGGAAAGTCAGAGATGATTTCTGGTGTTCAATGAGTAGGGATGTCAGTAGGTTCACTCTACACAGACAGCTTAGGAAAGAAGAGAGAGATATTTTTGAACTGTTGGGGAAATGGAGAAAATGGAACAAACAGTGTTATCAAATTTACATGTGCATCCCTCTGTTTATGAAAGTACTATTTTACTCTAAGTACTTCATAAAATCAAAGTGGCAGGGAAAAATAATTGTGTACTAAATTATGCTTTGTTTGTTACCTTGGCTTTATTCTGATTTCCATTTAAGTGAACTTTCCTTATGTCTTTTTGGAAAGAAATATGAACAAGAAGAGGGATGCTATGGATTTACTTGAATCACTTGAGCATCCTACTTATCTACAGAATGAGACTTCAGCTTGTCTCTTCAACTTGTACTACTGCAGCTGTTCCACTCTGTATGATCATGTAGTGCACTGGGTCCTATTATTCAGTGGTTAAGAATAGGATGCAAATGAAACAGGGTATATTTACAGGACCTTCTGTTTTGTCTGGACTAGAAAAATATTTGATTAATGGTAATAGCATGAACTTGAACATATATCTCACAAATTGCAATCTTGATGACAATTCTGACTACTCATGCTTGTCTTTCCCATATTTTGAATAAAATTTGTTCCTGAATATGTTCAAAAGGTAGGCAAAGACAAAATAAAATGCTTACTTTCAACATTTCAATCAAAACTGCATGGTCCTGGGAAAAGATGGAATTCCAGTATGACATTTCTTAGTAGAACACATTATTTTCAAGTTGTTTTGGCAAGGTCACTGAAATATTCCTCTTGTGTTAGTAAAATTTGGTGAAGTGCTAGAAGTATGCTACATATTCTAATAGCAAATAAAGGCTGGTTCCTATCAAACAAAAGGATGTCAAAAATTGCAGGATATTCATGTATGGAAAATCCCTCCATGTATTTGGGTGTCCTAATTTCTGAGAAAATGGCAACTGAGTTCAAATAATTTTCAACAAAAAGGGAAACCTTTTCATGGAATAACATCTGGTTCCTGGTTGGTACATGGGTCAGTATGTAGCTATGCTTTTTGCTAGGGTTTTCTACAAGCCTGACACCTATGAATAAGAATCAAACAAATTTTTCTTATAGTCCATATTAAAGAAACCTTTAAGCCTTGAAGAAATTCAGTGATCTTTTTTATAGCCTAACTTATGGCAAGTGGAGTATGACACTGCGGGTGGACCTCAGTTTCTGGTTCTGTCTCTGGTCTCCTTGGAGACCTTCTGCAGGTCACTTCCTCATTCTTTGTGAATCACAGAATGATTTCTGTTCAAAGGGACCTTAACGATCATCTCTTCAAGTATGTCTCAAGTGAAAGGACAAGAATAGATTGGAGATCACAAAAAAAACATTCACTGAAAGAGTGGTTGGAATAAGTTGCCCAGGGGGGTGGTAGAGTTACTATCTCTGGAAGTGTTCAAGATACACTGGATGTGACACTTGGGGATATTGTTTAGGGGCAGTTATGGTGGTCTGGCTTGACAGTTGTACTACATGTCCTAGAAAGTCTCTTCCAACCTTCAGGATTCTTTGATCTATTTCCAAAATCCTCTGCTGTGGAATGCGCACCTTCCACTAGACCAGGTTACTCAAAGCCACAGCCAACCTTGCCTTAAACACTTCCAGGGATGGGACATCCACAACTTCTCTGTGCCACCTGTACCAGTGCCTCACCATCCTCACAGTAATGAATTTCTTCCTAATATCTAATCTAAGCCTACTCTCATTCAGTTTAAAAATATTTCACTTTGTCTTGCCATTGCATGCCCTTCTAAAAGGTCCCACTCCATCTTTCTTGTAGGCTCCCTTCAGGTACTGGAACACTGCTGTAAGGACAGAGAGCCTTCTCCATGCTGCACAGCCTCAGCTCCCTCACTCTGTCTTCACAGGAGAGGTGCTTCAATCCTCATGTGGTCATCTCGGTGGACTCCTCGGGACTCACACAGGTCAGTGTTGGGGGCCCCAGAGCTGGGTGCAGCACTCCAGGTGAGGTCTCATGAGCGCAGAAAGGCAGAATCACCTCTCTGGATCTGTTGGCCATGCCTCTTTTGATGCAGCCAGGACACAGTTGACTTTCTGGTCTGCTAGTGCACATTGCTAGGTCATGTTGAGTTTCTCATCAACCAACAGCCCAAGTCTTTCTCCTCAGGGGTGCTTGACATCCAGGCACCCCCCAGCCTGTATCTCTGATTGGGATTGTCCTGGCCCAGGTTCAGGACCTTGCCCTTGGCCTTGCTGAACTTCATGTTCATGTTGTCATCAGTGGGACAAATTTGATGTATTTAATCCTTAATTTCCTTGTCTTTTGTTAGTAGTGTGTGAAAGACAAACACCTTAGAAGTTCTGAAATAATCCTTCATCCTTTCTGCCACATTTTGTTCATTTTGTGTAAACCTTGTTGGATAATTCAGCTTCAGATAAAGGACTTCCTGAAGCCCTCCACTTTGGCAGACACATTTCTGGTGAATAAATAATTGTCTGAAACACATCACACAGGTCCATTCTGATTTACTTCTGTGTAAGAATCCAAAATTCAGTAAGGGAACAAGAAAATGTTCTGGGGATCTCACACAAACTGGGAACTATTGTAAGTCTTCAGGAAAAACTCTTTTTAGTCAGATTTCAAAAAAAGGAAATTCTAGAAACAATCACTCTGAATACTGGCAAAACATCCAATGCTAACTGAATATTATTTTTTGATTCTTTTTTTGGCAAGTAAGTGAATGGAGTCCTGAAGAAAGACTGCTTAGTGACTGAAGTGGTTGATATTGGCTACCCCAAGGTGCATTTAGAAACTATTTTGCTTTGCGAATTATTTACATACTATCTTTTCTTATTTGAAGACCTTCTCTGTTTGATAACTTTATTTAACTTTATCAGCATTTGAGGAACAATGCAATTGATCTGAGGACAACCCAACATCCTTCTCTGTGTGTTTGAAAGGACGCCGATAATGAAGTTTGGTACTAAGATTTCACCTCATTCTTTTTCTTTCCATTTGTAAAGTTTTCTTCTCTGTTATGCTTCATACTCATTTAGTCTGATTCTGTCTTTCTTTATTCAGTCTTAGAAATATATTTTTAATTTAATTAATGGAAACGAAAACCAAAATTTGAACTGATCTCTATTTTCATGATATGTATCTTCCATTTTAAGAAAAATCATTTTCTAAGAAGTTATGTGGTACAAATTCCCTTCTAGATAAATTTCATGCATCACTCACAATACCTTAAACTCCTTATTTTTAATGTTAATTTCAGGTAAAATGCAACAGGAGGCAGACATTCCTATTTTAAAGCTCACAGACAACTATTAAAAGAAACAAGAACTCCTGCCAACTCTTGGCCACTCTACAAAAAGAAAATAATTATGGACTAGAATGAGCTGCTTTTTACTGCAAAATTTTCCGTTTATACTGGCAGTTCCCTACAAGCAAGTGCTTTTAAACTGTGATCGTGATAAGCAGTATGGCTTTCAGTCAGACTGACAATTTGTGTCAAATTATAAGGACCAGCAGATGGTGCTATTGCAGATGGCTATCTTGTTGATTTTATTTACTTGGGGTTTTTTTTTTTTGACAAAAAATGGCCATAAGCTCTTAAAAACTGCACTTATTGTCAGTCAAGGCCTGGTGTTTTTCAAAAACTGTGGATTTTCTTTCTGCTTAAGGCTGTATATCCAGTGACATTGTTTTCTTAAAGATATATTATGGATTTTAGTCATATAAGCAACCTGATATTATATGGTGCAAGGAAATTGCACTATTTGCCTTGCTGGAATGGAGGGATAGTACTCAAGTAAAAATCAGCAATGTGCTCCTGCAAAGACACAATATTCTGGTTCCATATGGTCTAAATAGAGCATCTTGAAATTGCTGTAATTGGAAGTGTTTCATTAAACTCTCTTAGGTATAGAAATGTAAAAAGGACTGTGCTTCCAAGCACATAGCCTAAGTTTTCTCTGGACTAGCAAAACAGAAGTGAAGAGTCTCAAGACAGGGGCATCATTAAAGCAATGACAGTCTTATGACAAATCCTGTAATTTATCAAAGGCTTTTCGTATGTTGGAGCAGAAATTGGTCATTACCTCCAGTAAAAAGTTGGAAAGAAAAGGAAGAGAAAGTGGACAAAGAATTAAATTTAAAAATATAATAAAAGTTAAAATAAGATGAAGTGACTTTTCTTGACTGATACCAAAGAAAATATAAGCCTTCCCCTTTGAACTTTATTTTCTAAATCAGTTTTCCCATTGAACAGAGATCTGTAAGTGCCTCTCTGACTAGGCTGTTTGTACCCAGATACAGAAACAGTGGCACAAGATGTTCGGTGAAAGAAGGCAAGTATGCACTGCCTTTCTCTCAAGGGTGTTACATGAGCTTTTTGTTTTCTCCAACACAAAATATAAAATTAAAAGAAAAAAAAAAAAAAGAAGAAGAAAAGAAACAAAAACTGAATGTAATCCCGTCCAAACTCCCAGAATCTCTAGTCTCAGGCACCTCACTCAGCTTCCTGGCTGTCTCTGCATTTCCTCCTGTGGCAGTTTGGGCCAAATTTAGGGAAAACGTCCAGAGGGAACGGCTCCTCAAAGGAAGGCAGGGTATAGCCACCCCTCCCCCCACCTGGTTCGGGGGAAAAAAAGATTTTCCTCGGACGAATGTGAAAAAGAAAATAAAAGCTATTTATTTAACAAATACACAGGTAAAGAATAATAATGCTAAATAATAAAACCTCTCGCTATGCAGAGGAAACCTGGAAGATTTTAGAGTCCTTCTGTGGGTGCGGTCTCTCTCTCCTCCTCCTCAGAGCTGGGTCGGCCTGGGCCTCCTCCGGGCGTAAGGTGGAAATTTTCCCAGTGAGTTCTGGTGTTCTGATGGGGAAACAGTCCAGAAGAGAAGAAGGGAAAAGCCGAAGTCCCAGAAAAAAAACACTTTCTGTCTCTCTCCCCGAAGAAACCGCCGGAAAAAAAAATGGCTTAAAGAGCAGGAAGGGTGCTCCTTTTGCTCCTCCAGCAGCAGCACCTAAAATCTCCATGTCCTTGATGCACAGACTGTTTGGAAAAGTTCGCTCAGTTTTTGTCTCTCTCCTCTCTCGGGCTCCGTTTAAAGGCATAGAAAGGCACAGGAATCATGTCTGGGCACAGAGCGGTGATAGGAGATAAAACAGCATAAAGTCACCCGAAAACACCTTTTTTTTTTTCTGCTAGAGAAAAATGTATAACCCAGAACCAACCATCTATGAAATGATGGGACAAGATAACAATGGAAAGCAATACATTTATTTTCAATATTCCAAAGAAGATTTTTTTATCCAAATCAGGCAATTTGGTATATAATGTAAAGTGCTAATCATTTCAATTGATCATAATAGTTGGAAATTTATATGCAAAAAATTAAGGACATTTTTCTAATTTCCAATTGCTTGAAAAACAAAAAATTAAATGTAGCCTGTTTTATCCCAACCTTTGGTCTCTCTTCTCAGACAACCAGAGAAAAATCTTTAAACAAACAAGTCACATTTCTCCTAAAACTAAATTAACTTATCAATTCACTTTGCACAGATCACTGAACAACTGCTAAATAATGACAGACTTTGGGCCAAGCAGATCTGGCTTAGGTTTGAGATTTTCAGTCCAGTGGAAAGATGCTTAATACCCAGTTCCCCTGTATTTCATAATTCTAATAGAGGTACCAGTGTCTGTGTGAATTGTTTGAAAGCAGAAAATTCTGCCATTTCATGACTGCAGACAGACACTTCCCCACCTCACTTTTCTGCCTCTCCTCATTGCTACTTCAGCATTTACCAAAGACATTCAGAGCAGTCTTGGTTTCAGGCATACAGTAAGAAATGAGTGATGCAGCTGGCAACACAACCCCTGGTTTTTCAAGCTTTGATTGCACACTAGGGAATATGAAACACAGGCTCTTAGCAACCCTTTTACTAGACAGTTGATTGTGCCAAAGGAGGATGGAGGAATCAGAGGACAGTATGAAATGGCCACACAATTAGGGGAAAAAAAATATAACGCATAAATGTGTTTGTTTTATTTTTGGTTTGGATTGGTTTGGTTTGTGGGATTTTTTTGTTGTTCTGAAAGCAATAATCTTCCTAGAAAAAAACAATGAGAAAGGAAGGCAGTTAGCACAGTTGGGGATTAAGCACATCCAAATTGAACCATGTGGTAGTAAGGAGCAAGGATCCTTTAGCCTAATGCAGGAAGCAAGCTGTCTCACTATTCACTTTCAAAGGATGTTGTCCAGTCATCTGTTCTCCCTTCTCTTAATGAGAGATATTGTAAAACTCAGAAGTAATTTTTTAAAATTTTAATTGTTAAAGTCATCCAGGGTATTCCAGAGTTGTAAAGACAGTGATATCTAACACAGATCTGCAATATATCAAGATCACATGATAGGGACTAGATATAGGGACAAAATGAAAAATTAGACTCTGCTTCTCTGGACCCCACTGAACCTCCTCGAACTGAGAACAAACCTAGGGAGAAGTGTTTTGCGTCTTCTAACACAGTGCTGTAGATCAGATGTAAATACATTGTAAGAAGGGATATTTACACCATTCTCTCTCACTTCAAAAAAACTGTTACTTTTGGAGGTCCCAAAGAAATACACATAGGCAGTGTCTACAGTCTAGGCCTTTATCTATACCAGCAAGTTTTGCCACCTTGCACTTCCTACCTTATATATCTCTACATGTGCCTGGTGCAAATCTGACTATTATGCTCATATTCTTGCTTGCTTGCTTCCAATAAAAAAAGCATTTTCTGGATCCTGAGGTATTTGGGAGTTTTAAGTCCACAGTCCCTAACAGTTCTTCTCAGTATATCTGTAGTGTGGCTTCTGCACAGAAAGAGCTTTCTTTGGGAAAGACCTTGTGGTAGCCTAGATCTCAGGAAGGCCAATACACTTGGCATTTCTGCCTGCTTCAGTGTCTTTAGAGGGGTACCTTGTCAGGGAGATGACAGCTGGACATAGACAGAGTGATCATTAATAAGAGCATTTATTAGAGTCAGCTGTCAAGCTGTTAGACTAAGATATGCTTTAAAAAAATTACTAAGTGGTGTGCCATGAAGAAAAATATTTTTGTTTGTACAGTCTGAATGATAAATACTAGTCATATATGCAGTATTGTTGACAGTTTTCTAAGAGGAAAGCCTGGATAATACTTTAACACATATCATTACACATTGCATGCATTTTGAATCCTTAACATTTTTATTGCATGCAAAAAAGGAAAGTAAAAAAAATAAACTCGATCCTTCCTTGAAAAAAAAAATATAGAACTATGTCACCTGCTAGTCTGATAACC
>WEIT01030455.1:11322-26458 GCA_013389985.1 Dryoscopus gambensis | reverse complement strand
CAAGGTTGGAAAAGACCCTCAAGATGACCAAGTCCAACTCAGCACTGCCAAGCCCAACATTCAGCCATGTCCCTAAACTTGCTTAAAATTGGTCTGATGTCTTCCAACAGTACAAAATTCCTCTCCTCATTGTTTCACTGCTTAAAACACTTAACTTTGGCTTGTATTATGCCCATGAGGAATAAGTCTAACCATCCTCAAACTGTAATTAAAATGTCCCCATGTTGGTTTGGCCACTACAGCATCAGGCTGCAGATAAGCCAGGCTTGTGCCTGGGTTTTGCTGCTCCTAGGGGCAGTATTTCAAGCATCTGTGCTAGACAACCTGCCCTGCTGGGTGATGCTGGGCCACACATCATGCTTTTGCATGCTTTTTGATGTTTTTGGACACTCTTGGTTGCTTTTGGATGCTTCCAAGGGCTGCCTGTATACTTTTATCTAATAACTCAAGTGCTGCTTTATATCGAATTGTTACAATCTAGCTTCAAAGGTACAAGAGTTTGGGCAACTGAAGTACCATTGACAGTTGGAAAAGATTTCTTTAAGCATTCTTTGAGTCCAGGTTCAGCTATGATAAAGCAATGGCATTTCAAAGTAATTCACTCAAACCTGTCCAAAGCTGATAAAAACACAAAATCAGCCCTTCTGTTTGTGTGTCATTCATGTGGTTGGAAGTGTTTTTACCAGTGCTGTGGCAGCCAAACCAACCCAATTTTCAAGGGTGGGGTATGAGTTTTAGAAAATGTTTTAAAGATGCAGCAGCAAATTCAGAGGCTTTCCAAAGTGGATCAGGGCAGTCGTACACCCCTCCATCTAACACTGTCCCACAGAAGGTCCATCCAGGACCTTCAGGTTCCCTGGGACTCCACTGTGTCCTCATCAGAGACTTCTCCTGAACCCAGAAAGGAATGCCAAGCATGTTTCTCTTATATCATGCACACACTTATCCCATTAAAGATACCTGGATCTTGCTGTGCTGGGCTCAGCATCTGTTCTCCTGCTGCATTCTTTCCCCAGGCAATTTTCTAGTGGGATTTTCAAAAACCTTCTGCACTTCAGGAAATACAAGCCCAAAATAGCAAAAAACCCCAAAGTGTCACCCTAAATAAAAAGACTATTAAGCGCTAAGGGTACAAAGTTGTTAAATACCTTCATATGTATGAAGCCCTGGTGGGCTGACCAGGACTGGCTGCCAGGTCTCCACCCTGTTGCCCTCTCCCTCATCCTCCTCAAATGGTGGGAAAGAAATAAGCAGCAGCAGCTCGTGGGTTGAGATAAGGACAGGGAGATCACTACTTGCCAATTACTGTCGCAGGCTTAACAGAGACGACTTGGGGAAAATTAATTTCATTTAACTAATTCAATTTAATTGACAATAATTTATTACTGCTTGAAAATAAGGATAGTGAGAAGCAAAGATAAGAAGAAAAACGTGCTTCCCACTCCATGGGCTGAAATATGTGATCCTGTGATTAAGTGTCCTGTGCCACAGCAAATGAAGCTGCTCTGGCCCTGCTGACATCAGGGAGACTTCTAAGATTAGGAAGTCTTCTAAGAGGTCTCCTCACCACTCTGCTGGGACTTGGCTGTGTCTGTCCCAGCATTCAGCACCATTAGAGGGTCATGGCTGAGACAGGAACCCATGCCATCAGTAACTACAGAAGAAAGGACCCCTTCTGAGCAGCTGTCTTCCCCTTCGATTTTTGCTAACGGCCTTTCAGCTTAGAGGTGGTTTCACCATCTCACTTTCTCATGTCCTTTCTCTGGTCAGCAGGAAGGACAAGAGGATGGCACCTGTATCTGCTTTTCCCCTTCAGTTAGGAATAGGAAGGATCTGGTCCGGAATTTGAGATAAAGACAACAACTGGACAAAACTTGGTCTGGACACAGCCAGAAGAGTGAGATAATTGTGGGGAATATTTTATTGTTGCAATGTTGTGAGGGGCCAAGCACTAGAGTTTTACAATGTTTGTAAATTGTCCCCTTTTGTTGGTGCTGTGATGGCATTACTTTCATTTTTTGTGGGGAATATTTTTGGTGTGAGGAATATTTTGGTGCGGGGAAGGTGCCCGTGCAGGAGTTCATTCTCAGCCAGGAGCTGTGGGTCATGGAGAGGACCCATGCTGGCATGGGCTTATCTGATGGACTGCAGCCCAGGGAAGGGGCCTGTGCTGGAGCAGGAAGGAAGTGTGAGGAGAAGGGAGTGTCAGAGGTAATGTTATGAACTGATGGTAGTCCCCATTCCTCATCACCTCACATTGCTTGGGTGGGAGGAGGTAGAGTCAGAAATGACCAGTTGAAGCTGAGCTCAGGGTGAAAGGGGAAGGCTTTTTTAGCTTCCATCTTTGTTTCTAACCTTTCTTCATTTCTACTTGGCACTGTTAAATTAATTTTCACCAAGCCATGTCCGTTTTGCCTGTGATGGGAATTGGTTTGTGATACCCCTGTCTTTATACTGATCCATGAGATTTCCATCTCCTTTCTTCCCTGCTGCATTGAGGAAGGGGAGTGAGAAAGCAGCTGGGTGTGTGTCCATCTCTCTGCCAACTGTGGTCAACCCACCACAGTCCATTTTGATGTCAGTCTGGCTGGGATGGAGGTCACTTTCCTCACAGCACCCTGTACAGTGCATTGCTGTGACTGTGGTGCTCAAACCACGTTTAAGTTTTCTGTCTCTTACGTCCACCCTGCTCCAAAGCTAGGAGTCTGGGGGTTGTATGGAAGTTAGGAGGGGACATGGAGATATTCAGGCTGACCATGGGGGTATCCCATGCCATATGATGTCAGGCTGAGCAATAAAAGCTCAGGGAAAGGAGGAGGAGGATGGGATGTTAGTGCTTATGGCATTTGTCTTTGCAAGTGGTCATTAACTAAGCTGAGTCTCTGCTTCTCAGGAAGCAGCTGGACATCTGCCTGCCAGTGGGATGTACTGAAGAAATCCTTTATTTTGCTTTGCTTACGTGGGCAGCTTTTGTGTTGCTTAATAAACTCCATTATCTCAACACATGAGTCTCTTTACCTCCCTTTGAATTTTTTCCTCCACATCCTCTGGCAAAAGGCAATGAGTGAAAGTGAGTGAAAGGCAGGGGGGATGCTTGGATGCTGGCTGCGGTCAGCCCACTACAATGTGTCATCAACATCTATAAATTATCACGGAGGTAATGTATCTTTTGAGATTTAGGATTTAATATGTTTACAATGAAAGACAGGGGAGCGAGGAAGAGATATAAGACCCCTTCCCTAGCTGTACTGTCAGCATCACGTGCTTCCACTTGAGAGAACTGATATCCCTCACAGCAATGCAGAACCAGGAGGTATCCAAGATGCAGTGAGCAGGGCTGGTGGGGTACAAAACGAGGTGCTGCATGCTTTAAGCAGCATCCTAGGCACATGTACTGGCATTGCTGAATTTACTGTGTAACCTGAGCCCAGCTCTTTGGGGGTTTTTTTAGTGTTGTATTCCATACAGTGTCTACCAGTTATCTGAAGAACTCTTTCCTTTGTCATCTACAAAAGTAGCAGCTTCACATGACACTGGATGTTTTATTCTTGTCCTGTATTTGAGGGAAGCCACAAAAGGAGGAGAAGAGTGTATGTCTTAAAAGCATCTCCCGAATCACTGTTCTTATGCCAAACAATCACAGAAATGTATTCCTCCTGCATAGAAAAGATATATTGGGATTTCCCCAGCTACCACTGTGGGGTCCAGGGAAGAGCAATCTGCCATCCTTTCCCCTAAAAAAGACACTTCAGTCAGAGCACCACAGGACTGGGGAGGACCTTGCAGGACAAACAAAGCTGACCATGTAAGCAAAGACAATTCAACTCCCAACAAGCTAAAATTAATTCCAGTGAGAGCTGAAAACATTAAGCATTTTCCAAGATGATGGTGTCTAGCCATAGGCAAAAATGTCCTTTCTGGGGAATACAGTCACTCGAGTATCATCAGAAAAAAGATGTAAAAGGCTACAGAAATCAAAGCACATGCATTTGAAACTTCAGACATCTCACACAAATGTTTCAGTAGCCCTGCAAAAGCCAGCAGACTGGCTGTAGAACAAAAGGTATCCTACCATGACATTGCTGAGCAGTTGAAAGGAGCTACATAAATAGAAATACTTGGGATTTCTTGGAATTTTACATAACATTTAGCAAGCCCTATTCTCTGAAATAAGCCATTATGGACAGTCTGCTTTTCTAAGCTGCTTTCCATCAACCCATCTCCTTTTTCTTCAGTTGCCTCTCATATGTTTGAACAGACATCACATAAAGATGTATTTAATCACATTAAAATCAAAGCCTTTTTTTAGATGCAAGCAAGCACTTCCAGTTAGTTCCCCACAGATCAAATACTTCAGGTTTGTATTTTATTGTTCAAATCTTCCAAGGTAAAACAGTTCCATCCAAGATTAATACCAGCATTATTTCTGGAAATGGTTATCTTTAGTCATATTGTTGGATGTTTTTGTATTTTTATATAACCTACCTGAGATCCTGTTGCTAAACAGAAAGCAAAATCAATATAGAAGGCAAGTTGTACCAGCTCATCTCTGAATTGCTGTAGACATTTCACTTTTTTGTAACTGCTTTTCTTTTAATGATTTTCTGCCATAAAAATCTGACTTGACTTTGTGACTAGTATTTTATATTTCACCATATTCTAGAATATATCAAATGAGACTTTGTGCTGTTTGGCTTAAAGGTACCATTTTGATGAAACTGCTAAGACAGCCCTCATTATTAAGTGACCTCCTCTAACTAATGAGTGAAATGGGATAAATTTTACTTAAGAGATTCCATCAGCTACTCTGCCAACATCTGTATGGCTCTTTCTCCTCCAGCCAAATCACAACTTTTCCTGAAATTCTATATTGCAAAAAATGCTTTATTTTCAGTTGCAAGAACCACTTAAAAGCTTGCTCTCCATGTAAAGTAAATAAAAATTTATTTGATTTTTTTTAGTAGAATGCAATCAGTGAACAACCAGTCTCCTGCATTGTAGCTGTCAGGAAGGGTCATGCAGCTGAGTGGAGCTCTTCCTCTGTAACTCATCCTTCATCCTTTTTATGGGTCTGGCAGAAATGACCTGTTCAGCCCAGCACATGAGGTATATGTTATACTGCCAGTAATTTTAGCCATATGTCCTTTAGAATCATAATATCATTTGGATTGGAAAAGCCCTCTAAGATCATCAAGTTCAACTTCAAGCCAGCACTGCCAAGCCTACCACAGAACCATTTCCCTTAGTCCCCCATCTACATGTCTTTAAACCACTCCAGAAACAGTGACCCCACCACTGTCCTGGGAGGCCTGTTGCAGTACTTGACAAACCCTTTGGTGAAGAAATTTCTCCCAGTTTCTAACTAAACCCTCCCTGGCACACTTTGAGGCCATTTCCTCTTGCTCTATTGTTTCCAGATGTTTATCCTCCATGGAGTCTGGACTAAGATTATTGTTTTGGTGCACTGTGTAGCCTTGGCTTATGATACGACAGCATTGCTGGTTGTGAAACTCACCTTGACTATGTACTCATAACTGCAATCACCTTCACGCTTCATGCGTCATCTATTGGAAATACTTTATACATCTTGATCCTTGCCTGAGGAAACAGGCATTGACAAAACTATTGGAAAAATGATGTGAACCTCCAGACTCTGGACACTACCCCTGCTAAATGTGAGGGAAATGTATCCTAAGCTCTGGTTGTGCTGAGCTCCTCTTGAACTCTGTCACCAGTCTCTGGGATGTGCAGATTCTCTGTTCCAGTGTCCAAAACTGCTCTCCAGGCCTCATTTTCTGTCACTCCACCAGGGCAACAGGAAAGTGGGTCTGGAACTCTAACTTGGAAATTGTCCTGCTGGGTAGGCTTTGCTGTGCGTCTGAAACGCAGCAGCTCTGTGGCCACACGGTGCTGCTGCCTACTCAAGGTTCAGGTAGGCATGTGAGCAGCCCTGCTGCACTGCCAGAGCCATCTCCAGGTGGATCTGCATGCCAGAGGTGCTGGTCAGCTGGAAGCTGCAGGACTTGCCAGAGGGCAGTGCTATGAGCTGGCAGCGCAGCGAGTAGGGCAAAAGCAGCCAGGCCGATGCCACCAACGGACCCAGTGGGCGACTTTCTGCTCCTCTCACGTTTACGCATTGTTCAGGTGGCACCACTGACTTCTCTCAGATTTTTTGGCTGCTGCCTGGGCACAGTTCCACAGCAGGAACCCAAATGGAACCTTCCCCCTGTGCTCAGAAACCCTGTTATGAAGATGTGCACCACCTGCTCATGGCCACAGACCAGGACATTCTGACAGCACTGTCTGTGCCACGTGGACCTGCATGGGTCATGTCCACCCACTACTCTCTGCACTGCACTCTGAGCTGTGGACATGTCTTAAATGACCTCCCAAAACTGATACCAGCAGAGCCAACTGCACGGTCCAGCATGGGCAACAGCGTGACTGGAATGGCCAATGACATCTCAACACCTGGGCTGGTACCTGAGTGGCCACGGTGCTCATCCTCAGCCACACCAAGGAGGAGGCTGGACATGGAAATGTTGCTGCCTGTCTGGTGTGTGCACCCAGGCTCTGAGCTGTGGGGACACTCATGCTATCACACTGCATGTGCACTTCAACATGGTGTAAAGCTCTGGACAAACCCAATCAAACAAAGAGCCTCAGTCCAGCCTCTCCCTCTGGACAGTGGGATTGACAACCATGCTGCTAAATCTCTTTCCTGTTGCGAAAATCAACTGCTTTACTTCTTTAAGCTGGAAATTCCTCTTAGCACTTGTGAAAAAAAAACCCCAAGCCCAACAACCAAACCCCAAATATTCCATCCTGAATACCCAGAACAGAAATAAATGTCTTGTGATTGAGCAGATATAGCACAGCTTTTGCTGGATTAAAAGGATGATTAATTCATACATTTTATACTTATACAAGTTATTTTGGAAAGAGTGTGAGCAATATATGCCTGGAAATTCCCAATTAGATTCAAGAGCATGTTGGAGTGAGCAAGCCCACGCCCACAGCAGCAGATGTTTGTTTGCACTATCACAGTGTCAATGTATCACCTACCCAACTGATTTCAGAGATAAGAGGGGTGGTTAAATGGCGCTGAGGAATTCAAAGTGACCGTGGCATTCATTTTAATATCGCGCTTCTCAGAATAAGCAGATCGTGCAGAAAATTTCAGAACAAAATGCCAGTGTGAGAGACAGAGAGAAGATAATTCTAACCCTATTTCCTGAGTAGAGGTTTCTGTGCTGGTATTTTTCTTGGAGTGAAAAGAAATAAAAGGGGGTTGCGGGAGTGTAGAGGAAAATGGAGAAAAAAAAGATGCTGAATGTGGAGTCAGCCACCTGATAATTTTCTAGTAACTTCTGTGGGCTTTAGTAGGTAGGAGATGGTCTCTGGTGTGATTCCTTGGCCTCTCTGGCATCCTGGCATCCAGCTCCCATTCTGGATTTTTGGGCACTTGTGTGTCTGCTCCCCTGTCCATGTACTACTTTTTCTCCTGCCTTGCCTTGCCTTGCCTTGCCTTGCCTTGCCTTGCCTTGCCTTGCCTTGCCTTGCCTTGCCTTCCCTTCCCTCCTTAAGCTGATGAAATTTAAGAGGCATTGGGTAAAAATCTTAATGTTTTTTTCAGGTTCCATCAGAATTTCTAGGACCAGCATGCCGACTCTTACTTTGGAAAGAAATCCAGAAATCATAGATCTACTTCAGCTGAATGAAACAATGACATCTGTTCTGGTTTTACAAATGCTAAAAATATCATAAGGAGAAATCCCAATATTTTTTAAATACATGCTCTGAAAGTGTCCCATAATTTCTTTTGGGAGAATGGCAAGTTAAGAGATAAAGCACTTAGACAGCATGATTCATCAACTTACTCTTTACAATGAACAGAATTGTTATTTCTCATTTATTCAGAGGGAAACTGGAGGAAAAGGGAGATGCCGTGACTTTGCAGGGACCATGCAGCCAGCCAGAAAAAATCTCAGCATCCCAGGGGACAAGTCAGGGCTTTATCCAGTCAGTGAGTTAACATAAAAAATCCAGAGTCAGTTTCATTCCTCATCCATTGGAAGCCAGTTTTCAAGCATTGAAATAGCTTAGTTAGCTCTTAATTTTTCCACTGGAGCAAGCTGGCTTTGCCGCCTGAAGGGAGAAGGTGGCTGTTTACTGACAAGCAACAATCACCACTGTGCAGAGCTTTGCAATCCCAGATCTACAGTGCACTTTGCTGATACCAAGTAAAAGTCAACAGATGCCCACCACAACAGCAATATATCCAACTCTGGGGAGAAAAACCCAACCAAACAGCAAACATTTTTATCTACTGGAACCTAATTTCTAGGATTTCCTTCAGAATCCTCTTCAGGTTTTATTGAAGGTGGAGATAAAATAATGCAGATGTGTCAAGTTCCATCTCTGATCAAGTTGGCATCATTTTGGTTAAAATGTGGCCTTAGATTTAAATTCCCCCTCCAAAATCACAAAGCCATAGAATTAAAGAAGCACTGAAACATTAAGTCATAGAATCATAGAGTCACAGAAACATAAAATCATAGAATCATAGAATGGTTTGAGTTGGAAGCGACCTTAAAGACCATCCAGGTCCATCCTACCTGCCACTGGCAGGGACAACTTCCACTAGATCAGGCTGGTCAAAGCCCTGCGCAACCTTGCCTTCAGCATTTCCAGAGATGGAGCATGCACAGCTCCTCTGAAAACCTGTGCCAGTGCCTCATCACCCTCACAGCGAAGAATTTCTTCAAATGTGTATTTCTCTTAAACCAAGTTTATATCAAAACCCGGGAAAATCCATCGCTGTGTCACTTTGACAGCAACTCTGCCTAATTTTTTCCTTGTGTGGCCCCAAGGCCTGCCTGCTTGTGTGGGTTCATGCCCTGAGGAGACCACAGAGACCCTGGGAATGCAGCAGCAAGGGTGCCTGTAGGTTTTTGGGATTGTGTGGCCCCTCACCTGCCAGTGGTAACCCCATGTAGCCCCCAGGTCTGCTGCTGGATGCAGCAAAGGGCCAGAGCTGCACTGGGACAAAGGTCTTTGCTCAGGGCAGTCGGGTTATTGTGAACCCATTTTTATCTGCTGCACTCCTGTGATATAAAGTTCTTAATCCTGGCCTTTTCTTCTTTATTTTTAAAGACCCACTGTGCTGTGCCAGGGCGATGCTTGTTCTACCCTGTTTTTCTCTTCCCTTTGATCTGAAACAGATAAGAATCAAGACTGCTCTCTGGCTTCTTGTCTGCTGTGCTAATAAGGGGGCCAGAGAACAAGGCACAAGTAGGAAGGACGAAAACAAAAGAAAAAATTGCCTGAGAAAAAGCAGAAGCCCTGAAAGCAAGTTTTTCATGTCAAAACACTTGTTGGCTGCTTGTTTTGAGTGCTTCAATTTAAACAACACACAAAAGGCAGTGGCCTGAATCCTCCCAGTTGGAGCCTTGGGGAGACCAAGGGAAGTGCCATAGCTGCTGCTGCTCTATGCTGCTAAGCAGATCGCAAGATGGTCTTGTTTCAATTTATTTTTAGATATGGAAACCTCTGCTTCTCTCTGATACTCAGCATTAGTGCACCAGGAGGGCTGTCAGAAGAAATTCAGCTTCTGTGCTCCCTTTTGCCGTGACCTTAGCATCTACAGCTCTGAGCTCTGCTCAACATTTGCAGCAAAACCATATTCTCCAGACAGTCTTGATGTTTTTTTAAGCACTGACGCCACTCATAGAATTTCAGAAAAATAAGATAATTAGTGCTGCTTGTAAGTAACTTTTAGGGAAAAGTCAGCTGCTCTGCATTCAACATATGCTCAAGCAGTGTTCTTCAAATGCTTGAAATTTCATCTCCAGCTTCCTGTGGATGAACAGGTCACATCTAAACTGTGTCATAACTGAAGTGCCAGAAAATTATAGATACCAGAAACCTGCAGACTGTGTTAAATATGGAAGACTAAAATTATCACTGAAGAAAATAAAGAAGATGAAGTGAGATTTGTGGTAAGAGCATCATGGTGGTAGTGGAGGATACCTTCTGTTACTGCTTTCGGGAGGTGGGTTTACCAGGAATTTTGGTGTTAGCTTTGATCTCAGTTGTCATCTGCCACTGCTAAACAGTTTGCAGTTGTCCTCCTAACCCCGTTTCTAGGGGTAAGCAGCACTTTTGATCCCTTCTGTTTCCAAGTTGGTTGATGGCTTTTTGAGAGGCAAGGTGTGGGTGAAGGAATCAGCCAGTAGTGGCCACCCTCCACAGGATATGGGGTAGCTGCCAACGTCTCCAGTGCCCCATGGGGACCACTGGCCTGCCAGACCATCAGCTTCCCCTGCTGGATTCATAAATACTGTCTCATTCTTCTCAAACATTGCAGTAGCCCTGTGCTCCTCCATGCATGCTTGAAAATTACAGTAGTTAAAAATAATATTCCCGATATGAAGGTAAGAGAAAAACAACCAAGCTAAGCAAGCTGTCAGATTAATAATATTAATTTATTTTTCAATGAGCCCTGCTTCCTTTGAAATCAGTTGCAAGCTTGAAGGAAGAGATTTTGTTCTGTATATTGAGTTTTCTGCCTAATTGCTGCAGCTAACCCATTTCAGGCAGGCTACCTTTGCCCTGCTTGCTCCCCTTGAGAGAAGCAACAGCTTGTTATTATGAAGAAGCATTTCTCTTGATCTCTGTAGTGCCTCTCATGCTAATTGCAGCTATCTCATTTAAAATGTCTCCTTGTCTTACCAATTAGAAATCAGCCCCAGGGTTTGATTGCTGTCCTCTCAGCTCCCCAGCAGGGAGCTGGACGCTTGCAATCAAGCTTGAGCCTTGTTCCCTGTCTGCTGAGCTGACAGGCTGGTTCAGAGGGACTGATGAAGGTGGGAGATATTATCTGTGTAAGGTCCCTATCAGCAAACCCAAGACACAATCCACAGATACCCACCTGCCAGCACTACAGCAGACAGGCTGTGCCGTAATAGCTGCTCACTGTTACAGTGCTCTCTAATTAAAAAAAAAAAAAAAAAAAAAAAAAAAAGAAAAAAGGGGGGGGGGGGGGGGGGGGGGGAAAAAAAAAAAANCGGGGGGGGTGGTGGTGGGGAGAACAAATAAAAAAGAAAATAGAAGGGAAGCTTTCTGCATACTAACCACGCTCCATTTCTCAGTGTGGATGCTCAGATATGTTTCCAGTTGTTCCCCAGGCACGGGGAGCAGAAGTGTTGCCAGATGTGGCCATGGGACCAGAACCTTTCTGAAGTCACTGATGATGGCTGACAGTGTTGGGCGCGGGTGATAGAGATTGGGCACTGCCTTCCAGAGGCTGGAAAAACCTTGAATGTCCTGCCTCCAAGGGCTAGGAGGACAGGGCATTCTTCCTCCAGCCTTCCTTGAGAGACCACCCTTCCACTTCAGTCCAGACCTGCCTTTTTTCTTCCTCCCATGTTTCCCCCTTAGAGTCTGACTTGACAGGCCAGTTGTCTCACTGCAAGTCTAGGTAACTCCTTTTTGTAAAAAAAAAAAACCAACCCAGAGCTATTTATTTGAAACATACATGCAAGTGCAGGATTTACATATAACCCTCATTGACTGCCAAGAAGGAGAAAAAAGCCCCCAACATTTAAAATAAGTCTTTTTCACTGATGGGAGAACAGTGCTTAGTATTCAGGACACCACATCTGAATACATTGAGTAAATTATAAGTGCCAAACTATTCATGCTTCGCTTGGCTACAAGATTTACTCACACAACCAGCCACAGAAACGACTTAATAAGAAACCTTCAGCATATTTCCAGAATACAGATACCCTAGCTGGGGAGCCAGACTGACAGGATGGTTTGTGCTCCAGGAGAGGAGGGATCCACTTCTGCTTTAGATACTCATTTAGGGAATCCAAAATCTGGCATCCCAGGCAGAGCTGGTGTTTCATGCCTATATGACCCCGGCAACCCACCTCTCTCTGCACGCAGAAATATTGCTTTTTCCTTTATCCCACCTGGGGTTCTTTTCTGCTCATACAGGCTTCAGATGATTAAGCTGAATGTGTCAGTAGGTCTGGGAGCATGTACTATTTCCTCGAGGGCTGGTGGAGGGACGCTCTGCCATTTGGATGCATGTACAAGCTTCCATGAGGACACTTCAGTTCCACACTCATGGAAATAAAATACGCCATGCAGTGGCTGCTAAAGGGAGGTAAGAAAGAATAGTGTTCTCAAGCAGCTTCCAAAAAGAAAACCAGCCAGAAAAACCCTACATAGAGAGTTTGGTTGTGTTTCTGGTTCTAGCTCACACTCTGAAGGGTTTTTTCCAGCTCATAGGTGTGTGGGAGGGCTGATAGATTTACCGTCTCTGGTAAGTGTCCGACACAAGCCACCCAAAAAAGAGACTGAGGCTCACTTTGAAGTGTCAAATCTCTTTAAACTTAATGAGGGACAGGATCTCCCTCCTCTGGTTGTGGGAGGTGATAACCTGAAGCAGCCTTTGCACACACATTGCCGACCAGAGGCAACGTGGGGGAGCTGGATAGACCAGAAACTCCATGGAGATGGCAGCTGCTTTCATAACCTGTGTTGCATACGCTCTATTGAACCACATTTTCCCTTCTGTAACATTGCCCCGGTAGTGTAGCTTTGGAGAAGGTGAAAACCTGAAGATGACAACAAACTGAGCTAGACTGAAGCAGGCTTGCCAGCCAAGTCCCTGCCTCTGTCTGCCATTTGAGCTTGCTGCCTCCTGCCACCTATCCAGCATGTTCCAGGGTGCTGCAGAGGAGCCCAGCAGCAGCAGGCAACTGGAAAATGGATGCCAGTGAGATCAAGAGAGCAAGCAGGCAGGCTATCCAGTGTTTTCAGTTTCAGAGGGTAGCTCCAGAGACAGCTGGTCACAGCCAAGGGTGGGTGAAGCACCATGTCTTGGCTATAAAATGTGGAGAGGACTCAAAAGGAAAGCACTGGGTGTGTGGTGTGGCCCTCAGAGCCCATCACCTCACCATATGAAATATGTGCAAAGAACAGTGAGAAAGAGCTGGTGAAGGCAGCTTGGAAATGGGGATAAGTAATCCTGGAGAGGGGAGAGCAGAGCAAGGTTTCTGTCTCAGGGGATGGCAAGTCCAGTGGTGGTTGAGAGAGCTGGGGTTGTTTAGCCTGGAGAAGAGAAGGCTCTGAGGAGACCTTAGAGCACCTTCCCATGGCTAAAGGAGCTCCAAGATAGCTGGAGGGTTACTTTGGACTGGGGATGGAGTGAAAGGACAAGGAAGAATGGCTTTAAACTGACAGAGGAGAGGGTTCGTTTAGATATTGGGAACAATCTTGACTCTGGGAGGGATGAAACACTGGAACAGGTTTTCCAGAGAAGCTGTGGCTGCCCCATCCCTGGAAGTGTTCAAGGCCAGGCTGGACGAAACTTTGACCAACCTGGTCTAGTGGAAGGTGCCCCTTGCCCATGGCAAGGGGTGCGACTGGATGGTCTTTAAGGTCCCTTCCAACCCAAACCGCGCTGTGATTTTGTGATTCTATAACCTGCATTGTTGTTTTGCCTCAGGCGAGTGAAGCTGCACAACTTCACTGTTCACTGAAGGTCCAGCCTCAGATGATGGGTGAGGAGACTAAGAATCTTATTTCTATACATACACTCTGCATAGGCTGCAGATCACACTTTTGTATTTATTGAAGCATGATTTTCATGAGATGTGCCACCCTGCAGGGAAGCAAAGACTAAAGCTGAGATCATTAATCCTTAATACTAAGTAGATGCAGCTTGTTAGTTTGCATTTCACCATGTAATTATCTCTGCCATGAAGCATTCTCAGAAATGCTGGGCTTCTATTCCTCTGCACATCCAACCCAAAAAGACTGCAGAAAAGGGGGCAGAGGCCAATGACTTGATGCTGGGAGCATTGCTCACTCATTTGTGGTGCAAAAGCTCAGCCACAGACATTTTATTCAGAAGCCTCCTTCATGTCTGTGTCAGTGAGAACACACTGACAGCACCTCTGAAATTAACTGCAGATTGGAGCAATTAATCTGAATTTAAACACAATGTGTTCAAGGATTTCATAGGCAATTAATGATCTTAAACCTAATCTTCCCAAATGGAGTCCCAGCAAATTCCTCTGGGGTCCTCAGCCACAACCTCCCATTGCTGGGTCCAGGACTGAGCACCCGGGTTTAACTCTGTTGATCTTCTTGGACAGACTTATTTGCTCATGGATTCATCACACCCACCCCAGGAACTCTCTTGAAGCATATAACAACCCCGCTTTCATCTTCTTAATTGCTCTATTCAAAGCAGTCATTCAGCTCAGAGTTAAAATGCTTTGTGCAGATTTTTTTATTAAAATCTGAGCCTTGAAAGACACTGACAGTTCCACCCTGGAGGATGGATGCCCCACTGAACAGACACAACGCAGGCAACTTGCCCTGTCTGCTTGTGGAAGTGCGAAGACAAGTTCACACTTGCTGGGAAGTGACAGTCACTCAACTGGGAGGTGGAACAGCCCTGGTGCCATCAACTGCTAACCAACCAAAATTATCTCCAGCCAAGAAGGTTTTGCTAAACTACCACAGGGCTCTGCAGGAGATCAGTGAACATGTTCAGAAAAATAAGTCTCTGCTCATCCCTGGCCAGGAATGGTGAAGGGAGCTGTGCTGGCACCAGTGGCCACAGCAGGACTAGAGGATGGATAAGGCAGCAGTCACTGGTGGGTGCAGGGGTGGCAAGGTCTCTGGGTAGAGGCTGGGGAAGAGATAATACATGACAGGGGGGCTGTTATGATCCCCTGGAATAATGTTAGGATCCTGAAATAAATACGGGCAGGACTGTGAGTCCTTATTAAAAGTGATCAGCTTGGGTTGGGTGCTTGGCAGGCTGTGCACACCTCCATTGCTCCCAGCTTCGACGTGGGGGAGGAGAAATTCGGCCTTGCCACTCAAAGTGATAAGGCCGGGCCTTCTCTCCTCACGAGGGAATGGCCAGGAAGGCAATTTCAACTCTTCATCGGAGGGGGGGTCTTCTCAGTCAACCTTCTTAATGTTTGTGGTGATCAAACGGAAACCCAAAAGCTGACCAGGTGGTAATTCTCCTTCCAACTGATCATGTACTTGGGTTGATTTTTCTTAAAAAGTTCGTTGGCTTGTCTTTAACTTGTTTTTT
>WEIT01030453.1:819074-861784 GCA_013389985.1 Dryoscopus gambensis | reverse complement strand
GAGGATTTATTGTAGGAAAAGTAGGCAGAATGTTTTTATTTGCTTGAGCTGCGTCTGGTGGGAGCTGGACTCAGAGCCTGGGGAGGGTTTTTGTGTACCTGGGTCACTTGAGTTTGGATACAGCCAATAAAACCAATACTGGGAGCCAATTATGCTCCTTTCCACATTATTATGGTGTTGTGTAAAGAGCAAGGACAGAACACGGCCTCTCTCATCTTTCTGCTGTTTTCCATCTCTTCTAACAAGAGCATTACAGCAGATGCTGTCAAGAATTTTACTAAAACAAACTGCCTTTCTGACTCACTTGATCCATTCCTTCTGGTCTTTAGAGGCTAAAAATACATCAGAGGCTCTAAGTGAGGGAAATTACTCTTCTCCCCAACTCCTTCCTCCCCATCCCTCTCTCTCAGTGGTTCCCCTGAGCACTGCATGCTCTGGAGTTTGAACTCTTCTAGGAAACCCAAAACGCAAAGACCCCAAAATGAATAAAGATATGAGATTGATGCCTTAGGTTTTAACTTCTATATTTTTCCAATCCTGCATTGCCCAGTGTGTGACTCTGCAGTCTCTTGTAGCTCGTGAGCTGCTCTCCCAGGCCAGACAGACACAACAAAGCTGCTCTGAGCTCGCTGTCCAAGGACATTCAGACTGTCCCAGGCCCAAAGGTGTGAGCTGGGGCCATGAGAGAGGTGGGGAAATTGAAGAAAGCTAAAGTTTTAATTGGTGAATTTATGCTGATATGCAAATGGACCAAACCTATAACAGTGTGAAGAACTCGTGACTCGTTGTCCATCGTGGGGTCCATTTTGGAAGCAGCCTCTGGCTCCCCAGGGTGCGCCTTTGAAGGCCTCTCAAATAAATCCCTGCCTTTATTCCCTCACTGCTGTCTGGGCTCTGTTTCTAGGTAGCTGGAGAAGGCATCAAGATCAGAGAATGATAAAATTTCTTGCATTGGAAGGGGCCTTACTGCTCATCTCATCCCATGGGCAGGGACACTTTCCACTATCCCGGGTGCTCCAAGTTCTGTCCTTCCGTCCAAGTTCTGGCCTTGGGCACTGCCAGGGATCCAGGGGCAGCCCCAGCTGCTCTGGGCACCCTGTGCCAGGGCCTCTCCATCCTCACAGGGAGGAATTTCTTCCCAATATCCCATCTAACCCTGCCCTGGGACACTGGGAAGCCATGCCCTGTGTCCTGTCCCTCCATCCCTTGTCCCAAGTCCCTCTGCAGCTCTCCTGGAGCCCCTTCAGGCACTGGAAGACTGCAACAAGACAGAAAAATCGTTTTTGCAGTCCCAAAACAAATAGAAAGAAATGCTTGTGCCCTCAAGAATGAGAGCAGCAGGAAGTGCTGACCAGCTGCTCCTCATCCAGCAGGAAAAGCCACGGCTGGAGGTGCGTCCTGGGGGAGAGGAAGCAGAGCTGAGGGCAGGAAGGTGGGGAAAAACTCCAGCTTTTCCTCACTGCTTCTCCTCCAGCCTTTGAAACGGATCAGTTTAAGTCCCCATGGGGTTTTTTTGTGCAAAAGTATCTCAATGACTGTTTAGTCTGTGCTGGCCTGGTGTGTTTAGCACCTTCCTAGCACCGAGGCAGGGTTTCCGTACCTCTGATGCTCTGGCTCACACTTGTGTGTGTTTTTTTCCCTCCAAAAGATGGAGAACTCTTAATTAGAGTGCCCTGATCTATTTTGATAGGGGTTGTCCTTACTCACTGTGATTAAAGCACTTGAAGATGCTTTGTTCTCTTTTTACTGGTGTGTGTTTTGTCCTTGCATACTCCGCTCTTGTGGAAAGCCTTTGTGTAAATAAGAGATTTGTGGAGCCTGAGAGTTCTTGGATGCAAATAAGGCCACCTAATCACCTAAATTCTGCTGCATTTGGGTTTTTTTTTAGTGTCCCAGGGATGGTTTTTACTACCCAGGGAGTTGCAGCTGTAAAACTGTGCCTGAACTTCTTTCAGTCTCCACTTCTGGAGAGGTTTCCCCCGGCACAGACGAGGCTACAAACTTGCCCAAGCACAAAGTTGTGACCAGCTCTGAGTGCAGCCTTTGGGGAGAAGGAATAAATGACTCTTTGGGCCAGGCTTGCTGGGTTTCCTCCTCTGCAAGGGCCTTCCCTGCTCCAGGGACAGGGCGGGAGGCTGGGGACAAGCAGGGCACCCTTAAGATGGTTTTTGGCTCTCTTTGTCCCTGAGGAAGGTGAGCAGAGGCCGACCTGTGGCAATCTTCTGCAATAAACTCAGTTGTAAACAGAAGGAATTCTGTAGTAACATGCAGCTAACACAGTTTCGGGGGGGAAATACAAATTTGATGCTGTTTTGTAGAGCTGATCTATTCCTACACACTCACAAAATATCTTCTAATGAAAATTCTCATCTCAAACACAAATAGTGCTTTGTGCCACCCAGCTTTGTGTTTTAAGACCCCTTGGGGACACTGGCACCTCGTTCTGTGAGGGAAATGCTTGCTTCAATGGCAAGAAATTAATTTTAGGGTAGCTTATTATGCACCACAAACCTTTTTAATAGTGGTCATAAAACTGGAAGGAAAGGAAAAGAGACACGGCTCCTGCTTGATTTAAAGCACTTAAGTTGTTATGGATTATTTATAATTTTATCCTGAGCATGGAAGGTAAAACTCGCAATCCATGGCCAGCAGTAGCTCACCAGCATTTGAAACCCACAGCTGCAAGCACTGGGGGTTTTATTTTTCTTTTTTACACACTAAAGTGTGATCTACGGTTGTTGCTAACTTCATATAGGTACTGATTTGGGACTTTTTAGTGTCATAAAACCTGTGGAGCAGAGACTCCTGGAATGTGAAACACTGACACAGTGCCTCTGGAGCACCGAAGGCAGATGAAGATGGGTTATTTGTGGGGATGTGGTGCCTGGAATCACAAACACTGCAGGGTTTAGTGGCACACACAGAAAAATTCTCGGAACTTTCAGAACTTTGTGTGGAAGTCACTGGGCTCGTCCCTTCGGGGGGGAAAAATAAAAGGAGGGGAGGTGGAAATGCTACTTCAGAGGAGGAAATACTTGGATTTTAACTCATAATATTTATCTGCAAAAGGTTGCAGTGCTGATAAAAGGACAAGTAACTGTTATTGACAGAGTGTTTGGATCTTGCTTGATCATTCAGCTCCATAAATGCTGCAGGACATTGTCAGCTTGGAGCATCCTGCTTGTGCAAAAGCTGCTGGAGGAACCCCTTTCCACATGCAACCACTGCCTGAATCCAAGGATTCACCCAAAAAGCACCTCAGGAATATAGGATTTAACAGAAAGTTCTAGCCCGGCACTTGCTTCTGGAACCACAGACTTCCCAAACTTTTGATGAAGTGTCATATCCTTTAAAGCTGTGTCATGCAGTGTAAATAAATAACAATATCCAAACCAACACTCTTGCAAATCTTTGGGTGCAGCCCCAAAGTTCAGTACAGGCTGTGAACTTGCTTTATATTTCCCTTTGATGGTTCAAATGAGCAACAGGGGAAAACTTTCTTTTTAGGACTTACCTACATTTTCCTGCAGATTTATGTTTATTGCTTTTCCACCTTCAGCTGGCAGAAATGAGGTTAGGCTCTCATTACCCACTTCAGCTTTTAATATGCTGTAGAAAGTCATCTGGAAGTGCCCAAATGGGCACTGTCATGCTCTGTGTTGCCCGTTCACTGCAGCACAGAGCTGCGATAGCCTCAGCACTGTACCTGTGGTGCCGTGACCAGCCCAGTCTGGGCTCTGTTTGCCTCAGCCCTCACACGCATACAAATCCATTCCTCGCGTCCTTTTCTGCCCAGAACGCACGCATTTGGAGCATCAGCCATTTCCAGACACGCAGCAGAAATAAAGCAGCGAATTTTCCCCCTTCTCTCCCCCTTATGCAAATGCAAACGACCGAGGAAGGATAAAAGCCCAGCCCGGCACACGCGGCTCCCCAGCAGCACCCACACTGCAGCAGCCAGCGCGGCTCTGTACTTACAGCTCCGAGCAGGGAGATGGCTCAGGATCTCTACAATTTTCTGCAGGACTGTGCGGAGCTCTCAGCAAGGCAGAGCGTTCAGCGAGGCAGAACGGAGCCGTATGGAAGGTCTGTGCAGCTGGGAGATAATGGAACTGTTTTCCCAGCTGGGACTACGAGCCTTTTATCCGCTGAGCATTGCGTGTCTCTTCCCCGGTATTAAGCGTGAAATGCACTGCCTTCCCCGTGCTGCTCGAGCTAGGACCCACACAATTAGTGCCTCAATCAGATAAACAGCTCCTACAGTTAGTGCGTATCCCTGTCTGCAAATTTGGGATGTATAAAAATTAGCTCTGCCTGGCTCATCCTTCAAGAAAGCTGAGCGAGCGAAAGCGCAGCTGTCAGAGCGGAGCATGAAAGATTAAATGTGCTCTTGCTGCTCCTCTCGTACAAATATGAGCTCCTGTCAGGTAATCACAAACCTCTCTCCTCTAAAACTGGGTCACTACACGGGATTAGGTTTAGAACAGGAGTGGAAACAGTTTTGTTTCGTGCTGGTCCCCATAATCGCGTCCTGAGCTCTGTGAGGTTCAGCTCGCGGGGTGGGATTTGTCACTTGAATCCCACCCCCGCGCTCACTGACCTCCTGGAACACTTAACTGCCCCTTCCCCATATTAAACACTTGTTTTTAAAAAAGGGAGGGGACACTTGCTTGTCTAAAGTGGCACAGACATAAATTCTGATGTGAACTTCAAACCTTCTTGGATTTCCATTTTCCCTCTTGGGACTGTTTCAGAAGAGAAAAGGCGGAGTCAGTGAGGAAAAGTTAGTCGGGTTCATCACTGAATCCCAGACTGGTTTGGGTTGGGAGGGACCTCAAAGCCCCTCCAGTGCCACCCCTGCCATGGCAGGGACACCTCCCACTGTCCCAGGCTGCTCCCAGCCCCGTCCAGCCTGGCCTTGGGCACTGCCAGGGATCCAGGGGCAGCCACAGCTGCCCTGGGAATTCCATCCCAGCCCCTGCCCACCCTCACAGGAAGGAATCCCTTCCCAAAATCCCATCTCCTGCTGCCCTCTGGCAGTGGGAAGCCATTCCCTGTGTCTGTCCCTCCATCCCGTGTCCCAAGTTCCCCCCAGCTCTCCTGAACACGTCTCTTACGATGCTGGAAGCACCTCAGCCGTCCTGGTCTGCTCCTGGTTTGCAGAATGGGGACAACAGGACATGGGAACTCCTGGAATGCCCGCACAGGTGCCGGGCAGCCCCTGCCAGCCTCGTCCGGAGCTCTCGGAGCCTCCTCCTGATGAGCAGAAACAATTTTACACTTCCATCCTGTGAGCTTCTCAAATGAGCTTTAGCGACAATTAATTAAGCCTTCCAGCACCTTCTAAAGGAGATAGGCATTGTAATTAGCAGCTCTATTTTTAATTAGGAATAAAATTTAAAATGGAATTTTAGGTATTTCCTCATTAATTTTTTTTAAATAATTACAGGGCTTTTTCTAAGTGGTATCAAGAGTAAATAGACTAAAAGTTGCTTGCAACAGGTAACTTGAGCTTCTCATAGCCAGTTTTAAAAGTTTATTAAAAATTTAGCCTTTCTATGTCAAAATAAAGAAATTTCTTTATGCATTTCTTGTCTAACAAGACTGGGAACAGAATTTCTCAGTTGCTGAGGAAATTAATGCTGTTAAAACTTTTCAATTTCCAACTGAGAGTGGAAAAAAATATTTTAGAAATGTCTCTTCAAAAGTTGTTCATTTCAAGATCTCTGTGGAGCCAGGCTGGGAGAGCTGGTGGTGTTCACCTGGAGAGGAAAGGTCCCTTCCAACCCAAACCTTTCCATGGTCTCACTTTTTTCACTCAAGAAAGACTGTAACACTTCAGTGGCCGAACTTCGAACTTCTGAACATCTGAATTTTTTTTTATTAGAACTTTTAAAGTTCTGATCTAGATTTTTCTGAATCTTATATGTTATTAGAGATTCAACCCATATCTTTGAGAAATGACTCAGAAAGTGATGCTAAATTTGAATATTAAAACAGTCTTTTTGTAGAGGTCAGGATAAAACATTTGCATGCGGGTTTGCCCAAGAATCAAAACAAAAATTCATTGAGATTGAAATTTCTTTGTCAAATATTTTGCTTTTGAAAAATTGTGATATTCTATCAGAAAAAAAAACCCACATTAAAAAAAAAAAAGAAACAAAACCAGAGCAAACACTGATGATGAAAAAGCCCAAGTGAACCTCTGGAACCTGGTTGTGTTTCCAGCTGTCAGAAACCCCTTAAACAAAACTTTTCCACCATTAAGGAAGTTTTGACAGTGTCAGGGCACAGACAACGCCTGCGAACTGGGGCAGCCTCAGCAGCCTGGGATGGGCCTCCAGCCACCCCAAATGCTGGCTCTGGAGTGAGAAAAGTTTCCCTGTCTCAGGAAGAAGTGCACGATGTCCTTGTGTAGCTTTCAGGACGCTGTCGAGGGCTAAAAATACCTGGGAGATAGGATCTGGTCTGCAAAGCCGACAGGAGAGAATCGGGAGCGCGGGCTGGGAGACAGGAGGGAATCAGAAGTTGAGCCAAGGTGTCTCTTGCAAAAACTCGGTCTGGAAGACACTTTCTCCTCTGTTTCCTCGGTGGAAATTGGAGATGCCCTGGAATGATACACGTGGGGTTTTGTCGCTGTGCCTTCAGGAGCTGGAGCCTTCCCGCTTGCTGTGGCTCTGTCAGCTTTTCTGTCTCTCCTTTAGACAGCGGAGATAAACCCAGGATGTCTTTATCAACTTTTTAACTGAATTAGATCAAGGACTGGCAGGATCTAAACTCTCCTCTGTGCACAAGCATCAGCTTGCTCAAGGACAAATCCCTGCGGCCACAAAGGCAAAATTTAAGGCCCAAGAGGAGGTTTTTTAACAAAGGAATATGTTATTCCATCCCAGGAGGTGCTTTATTCAGTCAGTGCCACCTTCTGCTCCAAAATTCATCCATTAACCAACCTAAATTGCTCTTTGGTGTTTACACTGCGCAGAGGGTTTTGGTTGCTCTAAAATTCTGAATCCCAGAATTGCAGAAGGGTTTGGGTTGGAAGGGACCTAAAGGATCCCCTCATTCCAGCCTCCTGCCACGGGCAGGGACAGCTTCACCTATCCCAGGCTGCTCATCTTTATGAATCCGGGGCACTGCTCAAGGAAGATTGAATTCATTAATTTTACAGTGCTAATTCAGTAAACATTTCCCAAATTAGTGTCTTAGTTCCCCCCTAGTCCTGTTAGACATGTTCCAAAGTAAATTTCAACCTAATTTTTCATGAATGCAACCTTGCAATTGTTTTTCAATACCGAGGTGATGTAATTTCAGATTCATGGAGTTACACCACCTTTGTCTCATGAATATTCCTTGAACTCTTGTCAGAGACAGATATTGGAAAGCTGAGAGCAAAAATCCATCATAATTCACTTTCTTTGTAAAAATTAAGATGTGCTGTGAAGCAAATTGAGCTGCTCTGTAGTTGAATGGTGCAGGCGTTGGGGAATGATCTGCTCTTGCAAAAAAGAGATATTGAAATCCCACAGAAATGGATTAGTGCGCTCTGAATTCCCAAAAGAGTTTGCTGCTGGAGCAGAGAAGCAGCTGAGAAAGCCCAGCCAAACCAAACCAAGCTGAATTCTGCATGACTTCTGGGCAAGTGACCACCACGAGGAGGGGAGGTGGTCCAGTCACTGCAGCAATGATGATCCTTATTCCTGCAGCCTTCCAGAAAAAGGAAAGGAATTTGCTCTGGAAGCAATGTTCACAAATTTTACCTTTTTGTATAAATATTTTTTAATTATTATTTTTAAACCCTTATTGTGCTCCTACCCTGCGACTGGAGAGAGCACTAGGTGCCTTCTCCCTGTGTTTTAGCACCTCGAGTTCTGCGGAAGAATGGGAATACAGAAAAAATAATGTCAATTATAGGAAATACACTTTCCTATAGAAAAGCTGTTTCTTCTGCAGTTTTTGTAGATTTTGTTTTACTTGGGACACACACAGTGATGGAGACATGACACTAAAAAATGAGATCTGCAGGTTTCACATAGATAAATGTTCAAACAGATTTTCTGCTGAGTGTAAAAAGACACAAGTCAACGTATAAAGCTTACTGGTCTCTTTTTTTTTTGCCACACTAGATCCATCCAAGAACCAGAATTAGGCTGCTTTATCCCTTGTTTGTATTCAACAAAGCTCCTTCCTCTGCCTGGACTTCAGGCTTTGTCTCCATGTGGTTTGTTCAGGTCTCCATTTCATGGTGACGGAGCAGAGCTATGGACAACCCCAATCAGAGGCTCTGCTTCAATAACGAGGGGATTAATTAGTTCCCAGCTCCGCAAATAAACCAGAAAACAAACCCTCTGAACTGCTGCCTCTGTAACCCCCCCCAAGATGATTAAAGAGGGAAAGAAGCAGCTCGGGGATGTTGTTAGTCCTGTGCTAAAGTGCCCCATTGATCTCCGTCTCTGGAATAAATGCCAAGGTTTAGTGGGTGTTAATCCTTGCAAAATGCGCGGCTTATTAATGATCCCCCCAGCAAAGGTGACCCCTGGAGCCAGGAATGATGCTCAGAGAGGAGCCTGAATACTTCCCATGCTTCCAGCTGCTCTGCTGCCACAGAAAAACAGGTTTCAAAACCTCGTGTCCCAGTTCTTGGGGTGGGAAATGCTCCGATCAATAGCTGGAGCTTTATCTATAATGGAACTGGAAGCTCTTTAACTCCAGGCCAGCCCTGATTGGAAATGATTGGCCAAGGAAATTTAAAAAGTATAAGCAAAAAGAAGTATGAAGGTTTTTATTGGAGTTATTTTTGCTACAGCTGGTGGTGTTATTGGATGTGGTTTGGGTTTTGAAGTGCAATCACCACTGAATAACCTTTGCTCTCCAGACAATCACAGTGACCTTAGTGAGATTTTTTAATGGATTTGTGGCTAATCCTGCCATGATCTTCTACTCATAAAATTTGGGGAGCTTGCTTAGCTCTTTGTTTCTTCAGGGTTTTGTGTGGGATGGGGGTTTTTGCTTTTAATTTTATGTCTCTGTTTCTTTTGCTATTTTTTAAACTTACTGTTTTAAAGAACAAAGCCAGCTGAGAAAACACCAGTCGTGCATTTCTGGATTTTCAGGGTTGTGTTTGTGCTTGTACCTTCCTGGATGTGAAATATCAGATAAGTGGCTCGCATTTTGCATTGATTTTCCTCAAGGGAGAGCAAACTTGGAGCAGGGAGCCGGGGAATTGCAGTGTCCTTTCATTGCCTCCCCTCCCAGTAGTGCTAAATGGCCACTGGATCAGTGCCCACCGCCTGTGCCCTGCGGAGGAGGAGACCACAGAGATGTCACTGCCTGCACGTCCAGGGCACCAGATGTCACCTGATGGGTGCCAGCTGCCAGGAGTCACTCAGCTGTGAGAGGGAGAGCTCAGAAACCCAGACGGAAACAGAACCACGCACAAAATCCCTCCATTACAGAAATTGGTGTAGCTGCAAACCAAGTCACTCCCTTTGTTATAAATGAAGTTGAGTAGTTGGCTTTTGTATGTGAGGTTAATTAATTAAAGTAATTAGAAAGTGGTTAATTAGTTCCAAATTGTTTAATTGGTTAAGAAACCTGTTAAATGAAAGTTAAAAACCCTGTTTGTACCCCAGTTGCTGTTACATAAATCCAAGTTTCATACCCCTAGTTTCTCTGTTAAAATGAGCCATTTTCAAATTTTGCTTATTATCTCCAGTTACCTAAATGTATGTACACCTCATTTATGTTGAAATCATATTTTTATCTTAATTTTATGTATGTTTAAAACCTTGTTTAAGTTTTCCCCTATTTAAGTAATAGGCTGAGTTAAAGCCTCATATTAAGTGCCACAGACTATTTTTAGAGGCACTTCTAACGGTCTGCAGGTGTTGCTATGGTAACCCTGCATACCAATGAGGAAGGATTCCCGCCACTAGAACACCATTACCTCACCGAGTTGGAGCCCCTAACAACGAGCTACCCATTGGACCAGACATCATGACTTCATCCTACACCAACCAATCAGCGAACCCTGAAGAGGCGGAGAGTGGGCAGAACCAAGGCGGAGCCGGGGACTCCAGAACTCTATAAAAGACTGAAACTCCAGACCTCAGTGCGCATTTTGCCTTTGTTCACCGGATTGGCGACTCGTGGAGCCCGGTGCTGCCCTTGGTCAGCCCCTCCCCCACTTGGGGAACTTTACCATCTTCGGCAGCACTGCCAATCCTAATACTAGGGTTCATCGCCCTGCGGGACTAGAAGCGTCTCTGACCTCCGCCCCGGGCGGTCTTCACCTTTTTATTTTTAAACTTTATTTTAAAAACCTGACAATAAATTATCTTTTGCTTAAAGATAATTTGGGCTGTCTCGTTTTTAACACCCTTCAAGCATGGCTTTCTTTTATCTAACACTTGGCAAGCTCTTCAGAGGGGGCTGGGGGAGAGGGAACGGCCTCAGGCTGGGCCAGGGCAGGCTCAGGGTGGACCCCAGCAGGAATTTCCCCATGGAAAGGGTGCTCAGGCCTTGGCAGGGGCTGCCCAGGGAGGTTTGGAGTGCCCATCCCTGGGGGTGTCCCAGGAAGGCCTGGAGGTGGCACTCGGTGCTCTGGGCTGGGGACAGGGTGGGGATGGGGCACAGCTCGGACTCGGTGATGCTGGAGGAGTTTTCCATTAATGAGTCTGGGATTCTGTGAGGTCACATTTTTCCGAGTGTTTCCAGATGTCACCTATTCCCTCTCCCTGACTGACACTGGTGCAAGCACAAGGCCCTCTCCTCCTGGCACTGCCACCCTGTGACCCATTTTCCATCATTCCCATGAATTTCCTGCAGCTTCTGTAACACTAATGCCGTTTTATTTCCCAAGGGGTTTATTTTCCCTCGTGTGTCCACGCTTCTGCAAGTCCCCAGTGACTCTGGAATCATTATTTTATTTTTCTAATCAACACACAGATTTTCCCAGACCTCTGGGAAAACAAAATCCCAGTAGGTGACACTTTGTGCTGCTCAGTGGAGTCTGGTAAAACTCACTTCTGGTTCTTCTTAGCTCTTCCTCATTTTGCATTTTCCATATTACATCACCCCAGTGTTTGTAAGACATTTCTGTTCTAATACTGAAGGTTAGTTGTTGAATTAATAAAACATGGGGAGGATGAACAGTTCCTGCCCTGCCTTAGGACACCCTGCTCCACTTCTCCCTGAACTTTTCCTCAGTCTGACTCCACTTCTACTTCCAGGTTTCTCATATCACAGATTTTCCACTTCTGCCCATCTTCTGCCCTGTGCCAATCTGACGTGTGTAAACAATGGTTTTCTGAGGGAAGCGGGGACAAAGGAGCCATTTCTGGCACTATTCAGCCTTCAAATTTCCTGCTTTTTGGGAAAACGGCTGTTTTAGTGCACAGAACCACTGCAGTTTATTTCCTCTGCAGCGCTGTCAGCCCGACCTGAGGCCCCGGTTGTGCTCCCTGTGGCAGAGCATTAATGGTCCCCTTTCCACATCAAAATTAATTAGTGCAAAAAAGTGTTAAAAAACAAGTGTCTGCAGAAAGTAAGAAGTCTCGGCTGTAGAGTTTTTCTACTGAACTCAAATCGAGTCTGGAGTTCTTAAACTTCCCACACTCCCTGAGAAAAACGGAATGTTGCAGTGTAAGATGAGAGTTACCTTTCAGCAGGCTGAAAATCCATTATTTTATCTTGATTTTTAATACATTGGGGAGGTGACTAATGCTTAAAGAGAAAGAAAATTAAAGTCAAATGTGCAAATATTAGAGCTGGTGAAAATAGTAAATTATGTGAAGCCTTTTCACCTATATTTTTATTTGAATATTTAAATAGTAAGGGCTTAACATCTACTTTGAGCAGCAGTCCCAGCTCCTCTCTAAGCTGAGGCTCTGTCAATCTCCTTCTCTCAAACCACAGGGCTCTGACCCACCCACTTAGTGCAAATAATCATGAAGAAAAGGCAAAAGTGCTCACAGATCTGCTGTGGTGGGATGGAATTCCCTGAGTCCTCTTCTCTGAGGGCTCTGGGTGGGCAGGAAAGCCAAGCAGATTTTATTGGTAATTTGAGTAGATTCTTACTGAGGTTCTGCAGTAAAGTTTTATACCTGTAAAAGGCATTTCTAGGTAGCTCTGAATTTTCTCGTTTTGATTTTTATAGACGCTCATCAATGAAAATATTATTAATTAGCAAGAGGAACATGAAGGGCAGCAGTGATGCTTTGATTTCTAGGATTTCCTGGCTGAAACTTGCTGAAGGAATGAAAATCAGCAGGAATTGCATCAAGGAAGGATCCAGCACCACCGAGCTGTTCATCCAAGCAGCTGCTTCCTTGCTCTCCATCCGGAGCAGGAGTGCAGGGAGGCAGGGAGTTGTTGATTCCAGGGACACAGGTTGGACATGGTTAAAAATGAAACAAATAGGGGCAGTAATGTAGCTACACTTCATCAGGTAAATGTCTATTATAGTTAATGATAAGGTATTAGGATTTAAAATCTATAAATGCTGCATCATTCTCACAGAGACACAGAGAGAGAAAAAGCAGATTAAAACCAGCAAATATGTTCCATTTTCTCTATGATTTTTGCATCCTTTGAAGACTTGTGTCTCGCTGCTCAGCACATTTCAGCCCTGCAAGGAAATGCTGGGTGTAAACTTTAAAAAAAATCCATCTCCATTTAAAAAAAGAAAATTAAAAATATGGATATTTGATCAGGAACTGTAGGGACAGGACAAGGGGGAATGGCTTCAAACTGAAAGAGAGTAGGTTTAGATGGGATAGTGGGAAGGGATTCCTCCCTGGGAGGGTGGGGAGGGGCTGGGCTGGAATTCCCAGAGCAGCTGGGGCTGCCCCTGGATCCCTGGCAGTGCCCAAGGCCAGGCTGGACGGGGCTGGGAGCAGCCTGGGGCAGTGGGAGGTGTTCCTGCCATGGCAGGGGGGGCACTGGAGGGGCTTTAAGGTCCCTCCCAACCCAAACCATTCTGGGATCTGTGATATCAGTTTTAGAAAATGATACAAAAACCCCTTCAAGTGCTGTTGCTCCCTCCTTGTTCCTGTGGCTCCCTCATTTCCAGCCTGGTGTTGATGTCAGCGGGGTCAGATCCGTGGCAGATGGAATTTCACCAGCTCTGTTTTTCCAGCCAGCCTCCACAGGGCTCACCAGGACGATCTTTGAGCATCTCTGCCTTTCTCACCATTTGATTGAAAATATGAACAGTGCAGTGTCCGTGGTCTAACAGGGGCTGTAATATCAGCCCTTCTTTGAGGGAACCAGTATATAAAATCCACTTATTAAAAATGTATACATGAGAAGAGTGAGTGGGATTTTATAGACCTGGTTTTACTGCAGAAAATGCACTTATTTGGGGCTCACAAAAGCTGTAAAGCTGTACCTGGGTTTTTACAGCACTGAGTGAGCTTAGATGAATTAAAACATAACATTTTCCTGCATCTTTCTTTGGATTATGTTTGAGGACATTTTTCATTTGGGTTATTATTTTTTTTTTTAATTTCCAGTGGCAAACAGAAAATATTCCTCTTTCCAGCTGTAGATAAATTTAATGAGGAATATAATATTCAGACAGGGATCGTCTGCATGGAGTCACTTGCTGGATGCTTTGTACAGAAATATCCTCGTGTTTTGACACACTGATTTCTTGTTCTCTGACAGGGCTATAATTTGCTCTAAGAATTGTTTCAGTCGTTCCCCAAATATTTCTCATGCTGCGTTGGGAAGAAATAATTGAATTTGGTAAAGTTATCCCAACTTTCATTACGCTGAAAAAGAGCCCTCTTTATGTAATCCCATCAACTTCCTCCTCAAAGATGAGCTTAATTAAAACTCCACTCTCTTAAAACAGACCATTGCTTATGATTATAATAAAGTGGAATGAAAACTAATGAAAATTAACTAATGCAGGCCAGTTTTTGTATCCCACAGGATGACTTTGTATTGCTGCTGCCTTGTAGAACTGTAATAAGAGGGGCTGTACCAAGGATCAGCCTGGCTTTGTGTTTTAAACCCCAGTATATTTCAGGGGTGCATAAAAGCCTGTAAGGATAAACCTTGCAGAGGAGGCAGCTTAGTGAGAGGCAGAGCTCAGCTCAGGAGGGGTTTTATTTGCTCAGGATCTTCCCAAAATGTTGGGGAAACCTGCAGGAGGTTTGCTCGGGATGCTCCTGATCCTGTTTGGAGATGTTTTGGGGCTGATATCAATAGATAACAAACCTGACAAAGAGCAGCTCACAGCGACAGTTTTGGCTTCACTGGAGTCAGACACTTTCATATTTTTCACAGAACCACGGGACCACCGAGGTTGGAAAGGACCTCTGAGATCACCGAGTCCAACCTCTGCCCAAACACCACTGTGCCCACTAGGCCTTATCTCCAAGAGTATTTTCAGAATGCACTTTTACATGGCTTTAAAACACGCTCTTCAGGGTGTATATTTGAGAACCTGATTTTCATGTCCTCCTTAAAATGAGAGTATTTAGCCCATTCCATTTAGCTCTTACTCAAACAGTTCCCAGCAGTTTGACACCGCATCGCTCTTCCCATAACACAGGCACCACGTAAATCTTTCCAGGGAGAGTCCTCTCCCCTCTCCAAATCTTTGTGCATCTTTCACCCGTGCAAGGCATTTTATCAGACTATTAAAAACAAATTATGCAGGCTTCGTGCCACACAATCAAATCTCTGCTTGTTAAGCATTTAGTGCCAGTGATCAAACCCCCTAAATGTCAGCCAGGTCAGAGCTTGGTTGTGTTTCCTGCATGAAAGAAAAGCTTGGCTGCCGTGCTTTTCCCTGTGCGGAAATGTACTGGATAAAACAGTTATGTGAAATATTCCCTAGGAAATTCTGGCGCTTCTTCCATAAACTTGCACTTGCAACAAAGTGTGAGGACAAAAGGTGTGAGGAGAAGTTGGACTTGATGATCTTGGTCTTTTCAGACCTTAAAGGTTCTATTAAATCAGGGGCATTTTACAGGATATTTTTTATTCCTGAGACTAAGTCTAGACCTTTCCTTTTGGTTCCAGCATCGAACGCTGAAATCCAAAGGGATCCATGTCCTTGAACAATTTGCCTTCAGCCTATGCCACTGCTGTTCTGAAAAGCTGGTCCCCACATTCCTGCCCGATTTCATGAACTTTTACATTTTGGGGAAGTCAGCCCTGCACCGGCTCTATTAAAAAAAATTTGCGACTTCAATCTGAAATGTTGAAGAGCCCCTGGATGGGGTTTGGAGCACCCTGGGATAGTAGAAGGTGTCCCTGCCCATGTGGAGGGTTGGAACTGGGGGGTCTTTAAGGTCCCTCCCAACCCCGACCATTCAATCACTCTGTGACATGGCACAAGGAGTTATTACCCACGCTTAAACCCCAAAAACATTGATTTAACCTCTATCAGTGCATTAATCCTGGATGAAATCTCCCAGCTCCTCAGCCTACTTCTGCAAGAGAAGGCAGGAATGATTTACCAGGATCCTTTTCCTCACGGAGATCTCCCTGTTACCTTCTGAACACCAGTTATTTCTACTTGCTTATGGAAATTGTTCCACCAATTTTTCTCTTCTTGGTGCATAAAGCGTGGTGAAAAAACAAACATCTCAAATTAACTTCACAGTAGCTCATTTTAATTTTGTCTTGTGCTATGAGAGAGCTGATAACCTAAATCAGCCTGATTGTTATTTCAGCTGGTAAACAGCATATTTTATCCTCTGTGTATCTCTGGTAAAAGCTGGTGCTCAATCCTTAGGATCTCTGTATTCTTCTAATTATTAATTCATTAGTATCACCCTTGTTGAAACTACAGGAATGGTTTGGGCTGGAAGGACCTTAAAGCCCACACAGTGCCACCCCTGCCATGGCAGGGACACCTCCCACTGTCCCAGGGGGCTCCAAGCCCCGCCCAGCCTGGCCTTGGGCACTGCCAGGGGTGGGGGTACCACGCAGAGGTAGAACAAGAGGGGTCACTCTACAGCCATGTGTCAAAATCCCTCATTAAGAACACCCCAGATGACTCTAATTAGCTCAGAGGAACGGATCACTCAGGCTATCATTGGGTAAAACCCCTTAAACCCTTTATTTGCATTTTCTGATGCCTTAGAGTGAAATTAAGAAGTGGAAGAGTGAAGTTATCTCAGGAAAGAGAGTTTTTATTGTGACCTTTCAGTAGCAAAACACTCTTTAAACATAGAGCCCAGTGTTTTGGGGTGTGGTATAGGAAGGTTAAAGAAATGTCAGCATTTGAAGGAGAATCAAAGAGATTTCAAAAGATTTCCAATGGTGTTGATAAGAAAAGCCCTTGGAGGTCACAGATGTCAGCAGTGAACCCGTGTGTGATCCCAGCAGTGCCTCCCTCATTCAGCTTCCCACGCTGTGCCCTGCTCCAGCAGCCCTCCTGGAAGTCACGGGCAGAGGATTCTCTGCATTCCCTTACAGAGACTCGTGTGCATAAAAGATAAACTGTCTATTATCACCCCCAGTAATGGATTTACTCCTTTATCTCCAGTAATAAATGTCCGCAATTTGGACCTGTGGTTGAAAGCTTGTGCAGAAAAAGGTCAGTGTTATGGAGGTCGTAACTGTCACCACCAAGTGGGACTGTCCTGGCGTGGAGCCTTTAGCTGATATTGACCACTGGGTTCTCTGCTGTCTTGGGGACTTAAAGAGATTTCCCACAGATTTTCACCAAAGCAGATCATGCTTTCGTTCCGTGAAAGGGAAACATCTCTTGGCTACTCAGACTTCCTCTTGCACTTGTAGAAAATCAGAAATGAATCAGAAAAATCAGAATGAAATATTTAAAGTGGAATTAAATCCATGATTCTCAGTGTTGCCGAGGACAGAGATGGTGATTCTGCAGTTTTGTGCTGGTGAGAATAAAGACAATGTTAAACCCCAGTTTGGGTGACAGTAATGGTGGGCTGGAGAGCAGTTGGGGCTGGTGATACTGGTATAGAAGATTTTGGGTTATTCAGTCCAACCTGGAACATGAATGGACACAAGGGTGGAGATGCGTGGCTGTGTTATTGCTGCGTTCATGGAATTAACTCATTATTCACCACTGGTTTCTGAGGAATAAATCTGTTTAAACATCAGACCTGTGCCCAGGTCAGCCATCAGCACCAGGCAGGACTAAATTCTGGGAAATATCCCACAAAGGATGGGAGATGGAGCCCTTTGGGAGTGCCATGTGTGACAGCCCTGCAGCTGCAGTCGCACAAAGAGGCCGTTCCCATATGGAGCCACATTTTTCCTAAAGTGCTTGCCATGAATAGGTTTCATCACTCTCAGTCCTACAGGGGAAAAAAACCCCAAATGTGGCTCTTGATGCTGGTGGGAAAAGCTGCTGTTTGACAGCCAATTCCTCTGGCTGGAGCTCCAGCCAGCTGAGGGATGGCTGCCACGGCACTCACAGGAACGGCTTTTCCCCTTTCCTGGGCTCCAGATCTCCTGGATCTGGATCATCCCCA
Organism: Dryoscopus gambensis; assembly: GCA_013389985.1. Taxonomy (NCBI): domain Eukaryota; kingdom Metazoa; phylum Chordata; class Aves; order Passeriformes; family Malaconotidae; genus Dryoscopus; species Dryoscopus gambensis. Next base: position 844,313 of record WEIT01030453.1, on the reverse strand, counting down.
GGGTAAAACACCCCACTCTGGAGCAGCTTCCTTTAGCCACAGCTGTGGGCTCTGTAATCCAGATGTGGGGCCACATTCACGGGCAGCGGTGCTGGCTCTCCCTGCCAGGGGTGCTGGGCGCTGGTTGCCAGCCCTGGAAAACCCCTTGGTGATCAGGGATGATCCCTTGGGATCATCCCACTGCTGGGAGCTGCCAGCTCTGCCCTTTGGTGACTTCTTATGGAAATGAAACAAGTCAGCCACAGGGCCCTCGGGTGCCTGGGACTTGATCTTACTTTTGTCACTGACAAGTCTGATGAATTCAGAGGTTTCAAGGTCAAAATACTGAATAAAAATCCGAACTCTGAGCCTCATGTACTGCTTAGGATTTGCCAATCTCGGGGCAGTGCCTTTCGGGATCATTGATAAAGCTGTGGTCTTAGGGAGGTCAAGACTACTCGTGAAATGTTGATTAAAAAGTTGATTAGTTGGCTGATTAGAAGTGAAGTTTAGATGTGGATTATATTTAAGGATCAGCAGCAGTTAAGAGAAATTTATAGCATGTCCTAAACACCTCAGACATAGCAGCTAATGATATTTCAGCCATAAAACCTCCCTTTCAGGTGATAGTCCTCACCATTAGAACAAAAGTAGAATCAAAGGATTTAAGACTCTTTCTCCTTGGTTTACAATCTTCAATTCTTTTTTCCCCTCTGGAAACCTTAAAAAGAACTGCAAGAAATATAAATTTTAGGAAAGGAAATCAAGCTCCAGTTTGAATCCCAGTGAAATTACCGAGAGCATCCCATGGACTTTATCCATTAGCACATCCAAACACCTTGTAAGTGCTATTTATCTTCATTATATGACCATGATCTTCCAGACCCTCAATTTTACAGGAACAACCTTGCCCTTCCAGGTGAAAGACTCAGAATCTGCATCTTTAGGAGGCATTTTTTTCCCAAAATAACCAGGGCAAAGTGGAACCAGGCAATGAAGCACCAACATTCAACCACCCATGGAATGTTTGGCAGAGCTGCAGCCACAACGTGCAATCCCTGTGTCTGCTCTGAGCCCGCTGATTATTCCCTCCTCTAAAGACCAGGAGATGTTTAAAATATCCCAAAATACTGACCAGAACATGGAGGGAAAGTTAAAGGAGGTTACCAGTGATCAAAGTCCTATGAGTTGGTTTAGGTAAATCCAGTTTTTACTCTAGCAAAGCACCACTTCCATCCCAGTAATGTCAAATAATGTATCAGCACATCAAAATGTCTGCTGCCTCGTGGAACAGCCATTTGTTAGTGCAAATGGTGCACGGTGCTGATTTGGAGGGCCCTGGTAGGCGAAATCCCATTTCAATTCTTTTATTGCAAGTCTAAATTTCCCTTTTTAGTGCTGCAGGCTCGTATAACTTTGTCACCTGCAGCCGAGTGCTGTGGGATGCACCAGGGGCCACGTTCTTCTGTACTTGAAATTATAAATGCTACCTATACTTGTTTCTTTCTTTACTCTTATTTTATTTCTGCTATAGGTCCTTTTTCTACCTGCATAATTCATGGCTCTAAATAGAATTACTGATCATTTTTGCAATAGCACTTAATCCCCTCTGTACCTTAAAGGAGATATTTGATCTTGAGAAGGATTTGTTTCTTGAGACAGCTACAGCAGTAGTTAATTATTTCTGTTTAAAATCAAGCAAACCTCACAGACAACATTTTTAAATGTTAACCTCGGTGGATTTGCTGTTAATAGCATAAAAGAAGTGTGGCTAATGATAAGACTCTTGAATTCTTCTGTTTTAATCCTCTTCTGACCTTCTTGTCTTCTGTAATCTTTGGTAACTGCACTAAAAGAAAAAAGTTTCCTCAGTTTATTCTTCTGTAATGCAGTAAAATCTGCAAATTACAGCGATTTTGATCCATCATCTCCCAGCTATTCCTGTTTCTGATTCCATTTCTGCCCACAGCAACATGAAATATTGGAATGTTTGAAGACCCAGCCTGGCTTGTGTTGGATTACAAGCAAGACTTTACGCACACCACAGTTTACCCATCACTTCCCATGTGCAATTATGATTTTAAAATATCCAGATTCATTGGGCAACTTCAGGCATGAATTAGGCCTGAGAGAAACTGACTTCTGCCCTCACAACTGAACACCTACCTTGGAAAATGAGGAGTTAATTGGCTGCTTCCAGTGAAATCCCAGCTCTGGTGGCACTGTAGGCAAAGTCTCTTGCTGTGCATATTTAAGTTGAAATTGTCTCTTTGTGGGGAAAAAAGCCCTGCTCACTTATTGATGGTTGTGGGATCATAATGGAGTGAAGTGTTTTAAAAATCTTGCCTCCTGCCTTTTAAAACAAATAATAAATACCAGTGTAGTGATCCCAGGCATCACGACTTGTTTAAGTGCATGCAGGAACAAAGCCAGTATAAAGTGATTTAGGATTGAGTCATTATAACAGTTTATTTGTAAAAANTTAAGTGCATGCAGGAACAAAGCTAGTATAAAGTGATTTAGGATTACTTGATTTTACTTTAGGATTTGTTAAGTCATTATAACACTTTATTTGTAAAAGAATTGATGAATTCATTTTTATGTCATTCAGTCATTAGAACGTAAACAGGCACAATACATTCCAAACATCCAGCTCTTGAGGACTTCAAAAGCAGCTTCTTTCTCCCTGTTTACTCATTTCTAAATGAAAAAAAAAATATTCAGAGAGACCAAAAAAAGTATTTGAAGACACCAAAAAAGGTATTCAAAGACACCAAAAAATCAGTAGCATTTTACTTCAAACAAAGGCAGAAAACAAACCCAGGCTGCTGTTTCCACCCCTGCTTTGTTTTGCTTTGGCTCTTTAAACACACCCTTTCCCCAGGGGGAAGAAAAATCCATATTGTCCAATTGTCTTTCCATTAAAATCTGCAACAAACTCCTACAGCTTTATAGAGGAGCGAGATCAAGGTGGGAATATTTGTCCAGGTATTGATCCCTGCTGCAGGATGTGGTGCCTTTTCCCAGGGCTGAGAATCTCCCATCGCTTTCCGATCGGAGATTTCTGCTCCCTGAGCAGGAGGAGATTGCTGCTTTTTGTCTGTGTAATTGCTTTGAAGATTTAGGTCTAGATTTTAATCTCAGAAGGGCGATATATCTGGGAGAATCTCAGGAGAAGAAGGGAAAAAAATGCGGCTAATGGATATGCAGGGAGCATCACAGCAGCATTTTCCATGGAACAAGCAAGGCATAACCTGCACCTGAGATAGGATCTGGCAGTCATGAAATTTAGATGGAGAACCTTGCAAAGAGCTCCTAATTCCACTGCCAGTGGTCAAAATCTGTCATATAACAATCTCAAGAATGCTTTAAATACATTTATTTGACGATCTTTAGGCACTTTTGCATCTAAGTCCAGGTTTCACCTTTATTCCTTCCCTCAAAAATGTGAAATTATTTCCCTTTCCTGAAACAGCCACATTTTAATCACAGAGCCCATATCTGGAGTAATAATTGCTTTATTTTTATTTTTTTTTATTTTTTTTACCATTTACTTAGATTTAGCCATGGTCTGATGGTGTAGTGGAAGGGGTCCCTGCCCATGGTGTAGAGATGGGATGCGATGATCTTTAAGGTCCCTTCCAACCCAAACCATCCTATGAGTTTATGAAATAGCAATGGTGGAAAAAAGTCCTTAAAATGACAATAGTGACCGCTCAGAAACAGGATATCTGCCCTCCTCACACCTACAGTTTAGAAATTGTAAAATCTTTGAAGTCACCAGAAGTATTTGTGAGCCTGAATTTAAATTTTCACTTTCAGGCCGGAAATTTTTTTTTATTTTTTTCTCTTACAATCCTTCCACAGAAACAAGAAAACTCCACTGCTTTTCTTGGCATGCTTATTATGATCTGTGCTCTAAATACCTTGTCTTTTCCATTGATTACCGATTCAATCCATGGGTAATTCACTCCTAATGCCCTGCCTGGCCGGAGGTGAAGTCCCTTGGGCACTATCAAGGTTGTGGTTCTTGACTGCAATGGAGCATAATTTATTTTTTCCCCTCTAAACATTTGTATTGCGTGTAGGGAGCTGTTATTTCAGCTGGAATTTCAGTCCCAGCTTTGGAATGTTAAAGAGAGCCTGGTGTTAGGTAAGTAATGGGTGACACTGCTTTCCTCATGTTTTGGTGTCTTCTCTATTGCATTATTCAGCTCGAAGTCCCTCTGTCTCCTAATCTGTAATATAGTCATCACTGATATGGTTAAAGCAGAGAATGCAGCTGGAGCTGAGGCCCTTTTTGGCAGCTTCCAGCATTCCCTATAAGGCCACCAAACATTCCACCTCTGTGGCCATGCTCCACCTTGAAGGATCCACCAAAGGCGTCACCAATATCATAGAACCACAGAATGGTTTGGGGCAGAAGGACCTCAAAGCCCACCCAGTGCCACCCCTGCTATGGCAGGGACACCTCCCACTGTCCCAGGCTGCTCCCAGCCCCGTCCAACCTGGCCTTGGACACTGCCAGGGATGGTGCAGACACAGGTTCTCCAGGAATTCCATTCCAGTCCCTCACCACCCTCTCAGGGGAGAATTTCTTGCCTATGTCAAACCTCTTTCAGCTTGAATCCGTTCCCCCTTGTCCTGCCGCTCCAGTTCCTGGTGCAGACCCACTTTGGCTTCCTCGTGGTACCTTTAGACCCTGGAAGGTTTCCACGAGGGCTCCGCAGAACCTTCCCTTCCCCAGGCTGAATGCCCCCAATTTTCTCAGCCTGTCTCCATGGGGGAGGGGCTCCAGTCCCCTGGACTTCAGGTTGTGTTTGGTCCTGCCCCAGATTCCCGCAAGGTGTCCTACTGCACCTAAAACTGGGAACCCAATGAAGAATCCTACATTTTATGCAGCCCATGATGTTAACAAGCCTGAAGAAATTTGATAAAATATTTTGGACGCTTTGTACGAGCACTGAAGCTTTTTCTTCCCCCCAATTGTTGCTACTGAAGTCGGAGCGCGTTTGAAGATCTGAAACTTTTCTTTTGAGGGAGAAGTTGCCTCCTTGTTCCTTCCCTCATGCTGTGGTGACATGTTTTCATCAGCTACATCATGTTACCTCTTCTACATTAAAGCCTAATCACAGCCTTGGAGTTTGCAGCTACCAGCTACAAATAGAAAGATTTCTCCCTGTGAGACCAGAGCATTCCTCAAGCAATTTTCCACCTTTATGCAGGGTTTTGTTTCATCAGGGTTTATTTTTTTTTGGTGTTTCTTACCATCTGCCTCGCAATTAAGCTATTTAAAAGCACCCACATCAAAGAAGGGCTCTGCTTCTCTACAAATAGACCTCTCTGCTGCACTGCAGAAGTGACAAAAATAATCCACCCAGTTCCATAGTTTATAATGATGAAATAAATATTTTCCCAATGTTTTTTATTGACTTAACCAAAAAAACAAAAAACAAAAAAATCAAAAAAAAGGGTGTGTTAAATATGTCTAAATTAAGCAATTCTTCTCTGGAGAAAATCTAACCAGCAACATCTTTGTTCTTCATAAGTCTTTCTATGCAAACACAAATGTGATTATAAAATTCATGGTAATTTCTATATTTCTTGTGTTTTTTTCCTTTTTTTGTTGTTTTTGGTTTGGGGAGTTTTTGGTTTGTTTGGGTTTTTTGTTTGTTTTTTGGTTGTTTTATTAATTCATTGCCTCTATCAAAATCAGGATGACAAGATCCCATCCCTACATTACACTTAAAGTTTTTTTTTTCTGGTAAAAGGTAATCGTGGTCTGAATGTTATTTCTCATGTTCAGGGTTTATGGAGTGTGGAGAACAGGAAACTTTGAAGGAAGAGCTGGGAGATTAGGGTTGAAGAGCAAACTTAATGCCGAGCCAGCCAGTGCTTCACTTTAATTGTTGTTGTAAGAGTCTTGTAGGGATGAGTTCCTCAAAGGATAGAATATTTAGAGAAAAAATGTAATAATGAGTGTAAAGGAAAAGGGAAAAAAATGGGTTAGAAAGCTGTTTAAAATAAATGGTTTAAAAGCTGTTTTAAATAAATGGCATTTTATTTTTGTGGCTTTTTTTCCCACTTCATAGAATGAATGGTTTGGGTTGGAAGGAACCTTAAAGCTCATCCAGTTCCAAACTTCATCCATGGGCAGGGACACCTTCCACTACCCCAGGCTGCTCCAAGCCCCATCCAACCCGGCCTTGGGCACTGCCAGGAATGGGACAGCCCCAACTTCACAACAGAATTTATTATAATGATAATAACATGGAAGCTAATGGAGGAAAAGGAAATAGATACAATCCAGCATCTGAGGAAAAGATTTCCAAAGGCTAAAAAGTGCCAGTGGTTTTCCATGGTGTGACAACAAACCAGCTGGATGAAAAGTGGCCAGGACTTGCAGGTAATTTGAGGTAACGTTTCAGTGCCCAGGGGGGTGATTGCTCGCAGTGACCTCCCTGAACAGCCTGAAACCAAGGCGAGAAAATGGGATTTTCTGTTGTCTTCCTTGCTGACCTCTGCTGTCAACTCAGAAAGAAAGTAAATTAATCAGAGTGTGTTTTCTTTATTCAGGGAGTAATGTTTTCTTTTTCACATGTAGTGTTTTATTTCAGCAGCTAATGGTCCAATTTATTAAGAAAAAGCCAGGAATTTTGCAAATCCCATTTCTCTCGTTAGAGCCTGATGAGGAGGCTGAACTGGGCTGCTGCAGCTCCCCCGGCACTGAGGCACAGCCCAGCAGGTCACTGGTTTTGACCTGATATTCCACTGCCGGTGGTCCCTCGGGATTTCACATCAAGTCTGTCTGCAGGCTGTTCCTAAGCTGGGAATGAGCTGAGCCGAGAGAGGCAAACTCCAAACTCTGCTGTCCTGGGCACCGCAGTTTGCCTCAGAGGGTGTGACAGCACCATTTCCTCCCACGTGAGACTTGGTTTGGAGCCTTAACCTTCCTTTTAATTCCTAATTTAAATCCCCCTGGCTGTATTCACACACAGCTCTCCAGAATTTGCCCTGATTTATCTAAAGGAGTACAGGAATTATTTTCTCACGCTGGCTTTTTTTTCCTAGCCAGCAATTAAAATTTCTGCTGTCCTTCTGCAAGGCAAGCGCAGGGGCCTTTTGACCCTGAGAGCAAAACTTCAGCCATAGAAGTAATTTAAAATGCTTTCACTTCCTAGACATTTATTTCTTCTGTACATTTCAAAAACTTCAACTCTCTTCTGCACCCCCAGGTGTGGAATCAGTGCTCAGCAGTGCCCCTGGGATGGATCCATCCAGGTGCTCCTTCATGGAAATCACATTTTTCTCCCTTTGCAGTGGCTGAGCAGAGATCGGTGTATGGAAATTCAGCACGTGGCGTTGGGAGGCATTTATCCAGCTTTATCCAGCTGCTGTGGATGGTCCCTGACTGCCTCAGCCAGCTGGAATCACCATTCCCGGGGATTTGACTCAGCTGGGGATCTTTGTGTTTCCATGGACATTTGACTCCTAGGTGCCACCAAAAGGCTCATCAGCTCTGAAGCAATTAAAACAGAGGATTTGCAATTTATTACCAGCTTTGCCTTGTTACACTTCTCCCTTTTTGCTTTCATTCCTGTGATTGCAAGTAACCAAATTTCAATTAATTGTCAGATTTTGAGAGAATTAGGCTGAGTGTTTTCAAAGCGATGTCAGGGCCGTGGCAGTCAGTTTGTTGCTGTGTGGTGTTGTCTTAGAAGCTTCCCTGAGATGCAACTTCCATGCAAATGCAGGAGCTGGTGTTTGAAGAGCCTGGGGAGGCTCAGATCAGAGGTGTCGTCTCTGGGCTCTTCTCATCTCACGTCACAACAACTTTGTTTGCACACATTATTTACCTTTGGATTTCTCCTTTTTACTCCAGGACTGATCCAAAGCTTATGTCAAGCCGCAGAAAAATTGTGTCAGGTAGAAAAATTTCTGTTGATTTCAGAGGAACTTGTCTCCCATGTGAAGGGAAAGGAGTCAGAGTCATTCCTGGAAATGCTGGTGCTTGTTTCCTGTCCCATCAACCCGCCAGCCTGACCCACAGTGAGTTATCCTCCCTCCTCTGCGGAGTTTTCTTCTTCTTAAGGAAACCTCATACACAGGAGAGGTTTAATTAGCAAAAAGAAAGATATTATAGCCTTTATACTAATAATATTAATAACTTTCTCATGTAAAGTCCATGATGAAATCTGTGGAGCATGAAAAGGTGGAAGGAAGAGCAGGATTTCCACCACTGCTGCTTGTGGTACATTGGGTGCACCAGGTGAATTTTCACCTCTCCCCGAGCCAAGTTTTACAACGTTCTAAGTAAAGGCTGTCAGGACAAGGACCATCAAGTTTAGATGTTCTGACTAACGTAAATGAATACATGTTTTTAAATAATATTATGGCTAAAAATCATGTAGCATCACCGTGGCTCAATGCTGGACTCATCATATTCTTGTCGAGAGTGAAGGAATGAAGTTGCTCCTTGGAGGAGTCCTCCAGGGCTGCATTTATTACAGGGACAGCAGTATGGACCTGAAAGCGTAAAACTGTAAGCAAATCTTATAATTCACCCCCCAAAAAAACTTTCTTAGAGGAAATATGGAGAGTGAGCTCTGTGGTGCCTCTGTGCTCCTGTCTGAAATGTGCACTCTAACAGGCAGGTGTTAAGGAGCAACAGCTAAAGCCTGATCTGTTCTCTCATGAACTGCTTCGGAAATAAAGTCTTTTAATCTAAACAGAGTAAAAAAACCTTAAATTTTGACTGTATGTGGAACTGCAGCCTGTGTGGGGAAGAATGATCCCAGTACAGAAAGCAGAACAGATTTTAGCAATGCAGAAACCAGGAGGGATCAGGAGTGTGAAATGTCACAATTCTGCTGAATTTCTTAATGAATTGAGTGATTCGCTTTTTATGGGGGAAACTCAGAACAGGATCTGAAGGAGCCAGCAGGGAAGATGGGGAGGGACTGGAGAGACAGGAGAAGAGGGAATGGCTTCTACTGTCGGAGGGCAGGGTTAGATGGGATATTGGGAAGGAATTGCTCCCTATGAGGGTGGGCAGGCCCTGGCACAGGGTGCCCAGAGCAGCTGGGGCTGCCCCTGGATCCCTGGCAGTGCCCAAGGCCAGGCTGGACGGGGCTGGGAGCAGCCTGGGACAGTGGGCGGTGTCCCTGCCATGGCAGAGGTGACACTGGATGGGCTTTAAGGTCCTTCCAGCCCAAACCATGATTTATAACTGATCAGAGCTATGTAGGTTGTGGTGTTTTGACTTTTCTTTCAAGGTTAATTTTGACTCCAAACACATCAAGATCATTTTCACACAACTCCTTTAAAAATGAACCGCTGCAAATCCCAAACGCACGTGGCTACAGCAGAGCTTGAGCAGGCAGAGCAACAGCCACAATTCATCATGAAAAGCAGGTATGAAAGGGAGAGAAAAATTATAATCAAAATGAAAAATGACCAGGGTTTGTTAAGAAAATTGTTATCACTAATTTAATCGAAACATTATATTTTTATGCACATTTTTAGGAGGGTTTTTCTTCTGTCCCCCTTTAATAATCTCAATTTTCTGGATACCTCAGCCTATAGTAATAACAGACATTATATATCTTCCATCTATGTAGTCTCCGTAAAGATTCTCAAGAGATTCATCAACTTTACAAGGCATATAGAAATGAATGCTATACAAATTACAGATCCCTGGGGTATCACCGACCACATCCTAGAAAAAAATAAATCCCTGCCTTTCCATTTAAAAGCCTTAAAGCAGAAATTTCCGACAGTTAAAGACCTGCAGGAATGAAAGGTTAAAATAAATTCCATCTCGCTGTAGAGTCAGAAAACAAGACTGCAGGCAGAGCTGTGAGCACAGAGCTGTCTTCCTTCCGTGATAATGGAACAAACAAGGTGATTGCGGCACAACTAATTGTCAGAGATAAGCAGCAAATGTCAGGCAGGGAGGCGAATCCGAGCTCTGACACTCGGAACATGTAAAACACCTTTACCTGCCCGAGCCCGCGGTGCCCCCGAGCTCCGGGAGATCACGGCAGCGAGATTAGGCCTCATTTGCTTAGCCAACAACTGTGGATGTGGTTTGTTTCTAAAATGCTCCCGGTCGGGAATGCGCTTCCATAACGGCCCAAAAAAAAAGGCAGGTTCAATACCTTTCCCCCAGGGCTTGCCTGTTTGGGAAGAAGTCTTTTCCCAACTCCAGAATAAATCAGAGCGCTGTGTAAATAAAGCCTTCGCAAAAGCGTGTTTGCTGTCATTAGCCAAACCGCTCGTTGTTGCGAGTATTCCTTGGAGAACTATTTCATCCCAGCCTCAGCAACGTGTTTGTGCTCCACAAGCCTTCCACAAGTGCTCATTAAAGTCAGCTACCCAAGGAGTTAAGTGGAGTCCATTTATAAATAGAATCTGGGAGTTAAATGCCATTAGTCATTTTGAAAGTACTGATAGAGCCTCTTATCAGAATGATTAGAGATATTCCTTATCCAGGCATTTGCTTGGGAATGGGAGTGAGGGAAGGGGCAGAATTGGTGCTGCTCCGCTCAGGAACGCATTTACTGCTCCACAGAACTCGTCTGCAAGCAGGTTTTGATTTAATACGGTCCCAACGTGTTTAATGCACGCAGAGTAACCGCAGGTGTGGCTGTGTTTAGATATTCCACTTGGGGCATTCAGGAATCCCAGAATCACTGACGCTGGAGAAGCTGTCCGAGACCATCGAGTCCAAGCTGATCCCCACCCTGTCCCCAGCCCAGAGCTCTGAGTGCCACCTCCAGGCCTTCCTTGGACACCCCCAGGGATGGGGATGCCAAACCTCCCTGGGCAGTTCCAGTGCCTGAGCACCCTTTCCATGGAGAAATTTCTCCTGAATTTGTCCGTGGACATGCAGGAGAAGCACTGCATTTGCCTTCCCCCTATTTACACAGAGTAAGGTTGAAACCTTATAAATGATCAGTGGGTGAACTGAAAATAATTCCAATTTTTAATGATGTTTCTGACTATTCCAAAGCCAGCTGCTGCCAGGCAGGGAGGAAGAGAGTTTTCCCAGGCAGAATTCTTGCTCAAATGCAATTAAAAGTAGTAGAAGGTTAAAATAAGTTATAAGGGAGCACAGCACAGCAAGACCGGGAGGAGTAGGGCAGCAAACAACGATTCCCTCCGGACTATGAAATGAAAAAGGCTTACTAATTCATAAACCAAAGGTGTCTGAGCTTTAAAAGAGAGAACTTGTGGGACCACAGCTTCGATTTTTCCATTTTATTAACCATATGATGTGCTGTAGGCATGTAATTTTGTGAGTTTGGAATTCACTCACTTGCTCAACTGTCTTACAATCTCTGCCAGCCCCTTGAAATAAGAGCATTCCACAGCAGCAATATCCACTGGCAGAGGCTCCCAGCTGGGGGGGAAAATCCATTTCATGTTCTGCAGAGCTGGCAGGGAGGAGAAGAATGAGGGAGCAGGGAAAGGGAAAGGGAACGGTGATGAAAAGGGAGCAGAAGCAGGTTTTTCAAAACTGCACTGATTATTTTTTATTTTTAAAGAGGTATTCTTATTAAAAATTTTATTACTATTATTATTGCTATTATTTTACTGTTACAAGAGCAGCATCCTGCCATGGTGCCCAAGAAGCTGAGTGAGGTGCACTCCATTCACGTGCACCTCCTGTGTCCTGAGAACAGGATTTGGAAGTAAAGAAACCCCACATGGAATACAGGGCGTGTTGTTATCACCTCTCTCCAGGCAGAGCCACGGAAGTGAGGGCAGGGAGAAGAGAGGAAAAGGTGGGAGCAGCACGGATCGACTCCACTCTCCTGGGTCAGAGTCTGGATTCCTTGCTTATGACGGCTCCAAATGGACAAAATTTGCCAGGGATGATTTCCAAGAGGAGGAAGGATTATTCTTTACCTGTCAGGTTATTAAATCCTTCCATAATCATCACTGCCACAGAGCAGAACCTTGCTAAATATATCCTTAGCTGGTCAGCTGGGGCAGTTCTTATGTTCTTTATGTTCCCTGAGAGTGGCAGCACCACAAACAAGATTTTTCCCTTCTGCTCCAACCCCAGTTGATTTTTAACCCCGGCTTTCAAATAGGCTATAGGAGGAGCTTATAAACTGCTTTAATTGTTTGAATTTTGGTCTCTAATTTGCATCTGAGCCACCACTGTGGACTGATGTGTTAAGGAACTGTTGCACGGGGTATGGCTGGGAAGAGCTACAGGTGATGCCTCGGTTCTTCAGCAGGTGATTTATGGAGCCTTCTGGCCAAAGTAGTGTCAGCAGTAAAAAGCAGCTCTCTGGGGAACAGTAAAGCTGGAGCAGGGAGTGGGGAATTGAAAGACACAGTAAAGAAAGATTATTTCACTTAATTATTCTCCTCAGTGCGAGGCCTGGCTCCCTCCACTGACGGTGAGCGCAGGGAGAGGGACACACGCACAGCAGCTGCTGCTCCCTGGGGAGGTGCCTTTACAAACCAAGCAGACACAGCTCATCTGAGGACCCGTGAGAATTCCCAGCTTCCTCGTTCATCTCTGCATCCAGATGGCTGCCTAAATGCACGGGAAATTCCCGAGGTGCGGGCAGAGCTGCAGCAGGACTCGGCTGCCCAGCGAGGCAGGGAGCGGTCCCGCGGCAGGGAGCGAGCGCTGCCTGGCATTTCCCACGGAACAGATTGGGACGCAGCGTGTTTGGGAAGCTGTGACTCCAAGGCTTGGGCCCTCGGAAGGTGATCTGTGGTCTGGCTGACGTGGGGATTGTCAGGCTCAAGCAGTCCACAAAGGAGTGGGATGTGCTTGGCACTTGGAGCTGCTCCAAAGTGCGCCTGCTTAGCCAGCCAAAGCAGGACCTCTGGGCTTAAACTCTGTCCCAAAATATGCAACACCCTCATTTTCAGCCCCTCACACCTCATTATCTGCACTAGTGGGGTTCGCTCTGGAATAAGGAATTGCTCCATAGTCCTGGAGGATATTGCCTGGCTGATCACAGAATCCCGGAATGGTTTGGATCTTGAGGAGCCTTAAAGCCCCTCTCATTCCACCCGCAGGCAGGGACACCTTCCACCACCCCAGGCTGCTCCAAACCCCGTCCAGCCTGGCCTTGGATTTACAGTTTTCTTGGATTTACAGTTTCCATTTTGGAAAGTTGCCATTGAAAGCCTTAGACAAAGTACCTGGCACCACAGTTTAGACAATAAATTAAATAATTGTGTTGCCAATTAGAAATATTTTTTTAAGCACTTTAATGCATTGGCTTGCCTGATTAAACTTTGCTGTGACATTTCAAACTGCTAATGTGTGCTGCTTGTAAAAGTTTGTCAGTTAAATGGAAATTGAGACCTTCAGGCTGAATTGTAACTAATTATTGCAAATATTGCTATTAGTAGGCGAGAGTAAATGATATGAAAATGAAAATGCGGCTCAGATGTCTAAATTTTGTGCTGTACAAGTGGAGCTCTCAGAGATTTCTACGCACATGAATTCACAGCACTCGATATTGCTGGATGGACTGTAATTCCATCCAGGAGATTCTGCAGGAATAACGTTCCTCTTGCTGCTGGCAGAGCAGTAATAAACCCCGCATATTCCAGGTGCTCAGATGTGACACGTAACATCCACTTGGTCAATAAAGGGTGAATTTTATGAGCTGTGCTGGAGCAGGGAGAGAGGGAAACAGCCTTCATCCTGATTTTATGGGACTGGATCAGTCTTTAAGTACCAGCAAAGCTCCTTGCAAGGGTGATCCTAAAAACTTCAGATCAGGGTATGGAAAAAGCATTTTCAGTACAAGGAGCAGCTGCAACTTTAATGTAACTTTAAAGCAGCTCTATAGAGATGGATTTATACTATTTCAGACTTGACCTTGAGTGTGTACATAATCTCCAGCCCTTATTTTCACTCTGTGAACCACAGTCACCTTTCCAGTGGCCAACAAATTCATGGCCCAGTGGCTTTGAAAAGAGAAAGCAGCAGAAATTGGTCTGAAGTCGCCAAACATCAAAACTTGGTGAGCTTTAACTGAGTTTAGTGACCAAAAAAAATATATATTGAAGTAATAATCCCAAAGATCTTAACATTTCTAGTTCCACTCTCTATAAAGACAGTCCCTCAAACCATTTTGAAATGCTCCTGAAAATATTTAATGCACTGTGAACTCTTCTGGTATAGAGTTTAAAAATTCATCCCTTCCTAGCTTTCCTTGGTTCACATGGGTTTTATTCCGTGTATATCTAAAAGGGAACAGGGATTTCCGTGCGAAGACACAACCCAATATTTATGTGCCAACAGCAAAGGCAGGCTAAGTCTAATTACAAGGGAAATTTGAGTGATTTCCATATTCTAATGGCAAATCCTTGCTTTTTGCAGTGTTGCAAAGCTGATGGAGAAAATGAACTGCCATAATCCAATTACATCTCAGGAGCTGTCTTGTGATTTTAGAAAAACAACATTTACTAATCTGTTAAGTCACTGATACGATAAAAATTATGCTTAATATGATAAGACTTCATTTTGCATTAAATCACGATCACATCTGGGAATTCCAGTCCCACTAATGCTCTCCAGGAGCTTTGTGATTTAAATGACTTTCGGTTGAGGAACACAAGAGAAGCTTAATGATTTTCCAGCCATTTCAGAGCAGCAACATTGAGGTTTTCAATCCATCCCTGGTAAAAAGTGACGTGCTCAGGTAAGGATGGGAGCTGATCCAGTTCCAGGATGATGAGGACGGGGAGGTGGCACTGAGAGCTGGAAGCCCCTCTCTGGACAGCCCTTGACCTTCAGCTCAACTTCCCCTGTGAGCTGGGATGGATCCCTTAAAAAGATAAATTGGCCCCCGTGGTTTGAACAGAACAGATCTGAGTTTTCTCTGAAATGTGGAAACTTTTTACAGCCAGGCACCAGTGCAATAATGTCAGGATATTAAGAGGCAGGTTCTGCTGGTGTTTTCCATGGCTGACAAACGTCCTGTGCTATGGGCCGTGAGTTTGCTGTGGGGACAGCTCCAGCTCTTTCCCTGTGTGGATACAGGAATTCATTTCCTTCACATCCATTGGCTTTCACTTCCACGTTTGCTCTTTGACAAGGAGCTGGCACTGGATGCTTTGGAGAGAAGTAGATGTCTGGAACATGCCAATTTGGGCTGTTAGGCTCTCCATCTTCATTCATAATCATTAACGAGGAGCCTCTAAACCCAGATGCACGAGGCTTTGTGTCTCTTTTAAAATTTCAAGCTAAATATGCTCTAAATATGTGCATGCCTTTCTATTAGAGCACAAAGAGATAAAATGGTATCAATTAGATACCGGCTGCTTCTGCTATTGCTAGCAATGGCCAGCTTTTAGAATCCATCTCCATTTTTTGCATCAATTAACTTTAACTAATCAGGCACTGTATGAAAGCAGCTCCTTTTTATCCACTTGGGTTAAAGTGGATAATGTTCAACGATTGCTCACTTGCACAATCTGAGGTGGTGAGAACCTCTCTCAGCCATTCAATATTGGATATAATGCCCCTACTTTTTCCGTATCCAAAGGGAACAGCTTTTCTTTGGCAAATTCCTAATCCCTATCACCACGCCAAAGTTGTTTCCATAACTAAACCAGAAATACCAGCAAGTGCCCCGCAAACCTTCATTCCACGCAGTTGCTGGATTAGTTTTCCAATCAATTTATGTCATATTGAAAATTTATGCCATGCCTTATTCTATATATCCTCCTCATCCATGATTCCCAGTAAATATCCTGTTGGAGAGGTGGGGAGGGATAACCTAAGACAATAATTATAATTAATAATAATAATATTAATAATGATGATGATGATAATGAAACCTCAGGCAGATTAAAGGAGAAATTTGCTTGGAACTCTGACACGAGGGGAGCAGAAACATCACCCCGACCCCGAATGTGAGCAGCTGGAGCTGTCAAACCCTTGGGAATCTTTCCCAGAGCCGGGATCCTGCTGCAGCAGCCCAGAGCACCAAAGCAAGGGGAAGTTTATCCAAACTCCAGGCTGGGAAAGGCAGATGCCACACAGCTGTGCCTGTGACATATTCCTTGTCAAACAAAGCTGAGGAGAACTGTGAAGGTTACGTTGGATTACGAAGATGAGGTGGGAGATGGTCGTCACTCTGCCGGATAAATAAGTCATAATTCCTCCAAGAGAAAGGAGTCTAAGAATAACTCAACCTAGGGCTTAGAAAGGGAAATGCTAATGAGTATAAATCAAAGCTCATTTGCATGTGAAAAGGCAGAGTCTTTAAGGAGCAGCTCTGTGAGCTGTGCAAGGCCCTGGCGCCGTGTTTGGGGTCAGCCAGCCCCTCAGCCCCAAGGCTGCGCGCTCAGAGCGGAAACTCTGCAAAATCAGGGACCCGCTGAGGCTGGAAAAGACCTCCGAGATCACCAGGCCTAACCTTCCACCACACCCCCCATTCCCACCGCCCCAGGCCGTGCAGTGCCACATCTGCTCGTGGTTTGAGCGCTCCCGGGGCCGGCGGTTCCACCACAGCATCCCCAGGCTGGAGCGGAGGACCCCAGCCCTGCCTCCCTGGGACTGGGCACCCCGAGTCACCTCACCCCTCCTCCCGCATTTGCTGCAGACAAATCTGGGCTCTGCCATTTGTTTACCCTTGGACTCTGCCTCCCTGCCTCGGCATGCATTTTTAATTAGGTGCACTCCAGTTCCTTCCCTGCTTGCTCGCACTTTAATTTGGGAAGAGCAGTTTTCATTAGCTCTGTAAATATCCACCGTTCTTTGCAAAGTCAAATCTATTACTCGCAAAATAACCTTGCTTAGCCCTGGTTATCAGTTATCCCAATAATACTGGGCTTGCTAATTAGTCCAGCTGTTAACTGTTTGAATTCCCAGGGCTTAGCTGCATCAGGCAGCTCGGCATCCACGCGATCAGTGCTGCCACTTGGCAGGCATCTTCTTGCAGGCAAAAGTGGCTTTTCCAAGCTCCTGGAAAAGGGACAGGTTTGGGTTGTTTCTTTTTTTTTTTTTAATTTCAAACGATTTTCTGGTGCAGTTTGCACTTTCCTTTGTAATCCCACTGTGATGCACTGCCTGTTCCTAATGCCACTAAACCTGCCACCCACAACTGGGGATTTCCCCGGCTTCAAGATCTCTTCAGAACACCTCAGTTCCAATGAAAAACACGAGAGCTGTAACCTTCCCTTCCAGTCCCGGGCCAAGTTCAGCTCCTGCCTCCGAAATTCAGGTGGCTTCATCTCCTGCCAGGGGTTTCCTTGCCTCTCACACCCCGCAATGACCAGCGGCTTGTGGGGGTTTTGGGGGCATCAGGAGGTTCAGTGATGCCTTCTCCAGCCACCTACAAACACAGATCAGACAGGAGTAGGGGAATAAAGGCAGGGATTTATTGGAAAGGCCTTCAAAGGTGCACCCTGGGGAGCCAGAGGCTGCTTCCAAAATGGACCCCAGGATGGACGGCAGGGCACGAGTTCTTCACACTGTTATAGGTTTGGTCTATTTGCATATCAGCATAAATTGACCAATTACAACTTCAGCTTTCTTCAATTTCCCCACCTCTCTCACGGCCCCAGCTCACACCTTTGGGCCTGGGACAGTCTGAGTGCCCTTGGACAGCGAGCTCAGAGCAGCTTTGTTGTGTCTGTCTGGCCCAGGAGAGCAGCTCACGAGCTACAAGAGACTGCAGAGTCACACACCGGGCAATACAGGATTGGAAAAGTATAAAAGTTAAAACCTAAGGCATCATTAGGATTTCTGGCTCCAAGAGGTAGAACAGGAAAATGGATCCTTTTTTCACTGGAAATTTGGGATTCCACTGATGAAGGACTCAGTGCAGGTCTTCCACACTTAAAAGGCTTTATTGACCAGTTTGTATTTTTAAGAGCGTTCTCAAAAATCAGTTTTTGTGTTAACTTCTCTACCCTGAGCATCAAAGATCAGTGTAACCTTTCTTACGGGCCATTGCAGAAAGTCTTAGAATCTGAAACTTTTATTAAACTACTCATTTTTGTCAGGTTGATTCAGTCAAAAGTAACTGTGGGGAAAAAATCCCCCAAACAGTAAGGCCCAAACCCCAGGTATGCCCATACTTCCTGCCATAAAAGCAACACAATTTTTAATTCAGTGTTTCCCTCCTAAATATATTTTCATCTCATTTGTACATGTTTAAGCAAGCTTTCAAGTAGAAAAGGGTGTTTAATTTTGGATTTGAAAGGAACATTCTGTTCAACTCCAAGAGAAAACTTAGTTATTATTTTTAAGTCTGCCAAAAGCTTAGCCAAATTTTCATGTCATGTTGACAGAGTTTGGGGGCTTTTTTTTTAATAAAGTGAAAATAAGCTACAAAATCTTTTCTCAGGCTGTACCTGCAATTCTTCTTTGCAGTTGGAAATGAGATGCAGTGTGAGAGGGGTTAATTCTCATCCCTTCTCCATCCTCGTGTGGGGTCACAGAGTGAGAACAGCCCCACTGGTCTGAGCAGAACCTGTTTGCAGAATCGAGTGACAGGGAGAACTCCACTTTCCAGATCTCCTTGTGTGAATTAACTGGGGGAAAGCTAACCCTCAGCAGAAAACAAATGCACTGCAGCAAGGAGAAATCTCAACTGTTTTGAAACAACCCGAGAGCATAAAGTGATATTTTTGCACATTTGCCCACTGAAGTTTTTTCAGATGATGTTGAGCAGCACGGCAGATAAAGGTTTGCCTTGCCTTTGATGTAGCCAGGGAGCCTGATAGAGTTCCCAGGTGATTTGAAAAATGGATCTGATTTGCATTTAAAGGTGAGTCCAGCAGCATCTCCTGAGGAAGGGAGGCTTCCCCCGGGCTTGTGGTGGTGACCAAGTCACCATTCACTGCCAGGTCACCTCCAAAGCCCACACGTCCACCAGGAGAATTCGGGGCTCATTATTAACGATAATTTTTTAAGATTATAGTTTCTCCACAGCAATATCTCCCTGTTTCAACTTTGATTTACTGTGACAAGCAAGAAAGGATGAAAGTTACTGCAGTAACTTAAATTAATACCCCAAAGCTCCAATACTCAGCAGAGACTGTGCAGGTCAGGGGGAATCCCTGCAGTTTGGGAGAAGACAGGGAAAAGCTGTTTTCCAGTTCTTTCAGGTAAAAGCAGAGGGAATTTTGTGGAGGAACAGAGGCCTCTCCTCACCACTCCTTCCGTTCTCCCCAGTATGGAGCATCTCACGAAGGAGCAGCGTCACCCTGGTGGGTGCCTTTATCTGGGAAACCCAGATCTCCTGTGTTCCTCTTTCCTAAGGTCATCATTGTAGATGATTTAGACAAGTCCATGTCAAAATTTGGGCCAGATTAAGGCTCTGCATGAGTAGAAATATTTAAAATTTTCAGGAGGAAGATGCAGAAGTGCTCTGGAGAAAGCTGGATGGAAAATCTCAATTAAGAAAGCAAAACATCAGAATTCAACTGAGCTACAGTGAGGTGAAAAACAAAAGGTTTGGAGATGCAGAATTTGAGACAAATTTGTGGGTGGAAATATGGAGAATTTAGGCAAGAGCAATCCCTGCCCAGAGGAAGCAGCGAGTGAGTAAATGAGTGCTGAAGAGGAAGAACCACCCTAATATTCCAGACAATTTATTTATACCGAGATAGCTCAGGCAGCACAAAAGAGGGACTATTCTTTCCCTGGAGAAATATCTTCCAAAAGTTTTATTATAGAATACAAAACTTTTGAATAATTCTGGCCAGTGGTTTCACATCCTTCTTAGCCCACAAAGAGACCTTGGTAGTCCACAGAGACGCCCAAAATTTGTTCTGGACAAGGAAGGTCTCCAGCCCAAACTGTGTCAATAATTTGTGTCTGCAGTCACTAATTGTCCTTCAGGCATTGCTGGAATAACCTCCCCGCTCCCAGGATCTAATCCAGCTCTGGCAAATCTTCCTGAGCAATCTCTGCAGAGGGCAGAGAAATGAGGGAATGTCAGCGACAGCTCCACAGAAACACAAAAATAAGAGCTTGGGCAATTTTAGAACCCCAGTGACCAGCTCAGCTTCAGTATCAAATTAGCAAATGTAAATATCTTTATCTCTTTCTTTGTTAAGTTAACCCCTGGATGATAAATAATGCATTGGATTTACATTCCAGTCTCTCTTTTTGCATCCGCCCAGGTAGGGAGCAAAGCAATATTTGCTGCAACGTTTTCCTGGAGCTTCCAGAAAGTTATCCCTGCAATAAATAAATAAATAAGGCAATGAATAAATGCATATTAATTGGGAAGGCTGATTTTCAGCAGGGACACACTGGCTTGGCAAATAGACATTGTACTCAATCTCAGGCACCATTTAAATCCAGGTTTAGAATTCATTCTCACTTCACTTCATGGAACAAAAAAAAAAAAAAAAGAAAGAATGAAAACATAATTTTCCAGGCTGCAACTTCCATTACCTTGCAAGAACTATGACCCAGCTGGAGTTCAGATGGGTAATTCCTTACCTGAAACTACAGATATATTTTTAAATCTTCTAATACTTCCACCTTAGGTAGGATTCTTAAGGAAAAATCTCACTGGGCAACATCTCAAGAGCCCAAAGAATGTCTCCTCTCCAACAATTTCAATTTCATTCCCACTCTTTCCTTGGGTCAAAGTGCTTTATTCCCATTTATTTAACACTGCAAAGGCCTCTGGTGTCATCTCCTGATATTTCCCACCGGACCAAGGCAAGAGAGAAGAATATGTGTTCCCTTCTTTGTTGTCCTTCAGGATCAGAACTTTTCCTGGCTGTGGTTTGGATTGCTGAGCAGGACAGTGATTTATGCATCCAGAAAGCTGGAAATAGGATTTCAATTATTTGTAGGCAGTATATAGATTTTTTTTTTTTAATGAGTGATCCTAATAAGACCTTTTTAGCATGGAACAGGCAGAAGTGTGGGCATTTTTATCAAGGAAATCAGCTGGGGGAAAGGAAAGGACTTTGCACCTGGGGGGAGGCAGGTGACTCACGGACACAGAAAGGACAAGATCAGGTACAAAATGTAGGTGCTAAGTGGCAGATCCTGTTATTCCTGCCTTCTCTGCCTTGCAGGAGGCCACAGAACCTCTGTTCTCCCTGGAATCACGGAATGTTTAAGGTTGGAAAGGCCCTCTAAGGTCATCAAGCCAAACCATTAACCCAGCACTGCCAAGGCCAGCACTACGCCACAGAACAGCCCCACCACAGAGTTCTCACTGCACGAGAGGAGAAGAGCACCTGAAGGTTGGGCATTCAGTGCATCCTTCAGGCAGGAACAACACAAGTGCATCTGCCTGCAGCTCAGAGGATCCTGCACCTGACTGCTGAGCAGGAAAATTCCGAAAAAACTCAGGCTCAGCAGATCCACGGAGAAATCTGAGTGCACAAGCAAGGTTTGAACTCCGGGCCCTGCGACAGCTCCTCCAGGGCTGCAGCAAAGAGGTGCTTAAAGGTGGCCTTAAAGGTCTTTTCCACCCCAAAAGATGCTGTGAAAGCACCTCGTTGGAATCAGGGGCTTTCTTTAGGCATCAGCTGGTGGAAGGACAAACTTTTTAGCAGGGCCTGTTGCAATAGGCCAGGGGTTCGTGGTTTTAAACTGAAAAAAGGGTTCATTTAGATCAGCTGTGAGGGACAGGTGGTTGACCATGAGGGTGGTGAGACCTGGCACAGGGTGCCCAGAGCAGCTGTGGCTGCCCCTGGATCCCTGGCAGTGCCCAAGGCCAGGCTGGACGGGATTGGAGCCCCCTGGGATGGTGGAAGCCATTCCCAGGGCTCCCAGGGCTCCTGCAGCCCCAGGAGCTCAGGGGTGTCTGTAACAGACCCAAAGCTCTTCCCACCAGTGCTGAACATTCATGGGCTCCTGGGAAAACATTTCCCGACTGAAATCAGGCTCCAGGCTGGAGAAAACACTTGGACACTTTCCAAAACTGATATCCAGGGCTGGAGTGAGGAAGACACCTCGCTGTGGGATTTGGGGCAGCAGCTTTTGGGACTGGTGCTGGACCCACCCCACCACTAGGCCGGGAGAGGAGCTGTGCACAGCTAAGGAACAGCTCAAGTGAGTGAGGGCAGAGATTTTTGTGTTTTCAAGATAGGTTTTTGCTCTTCATATCCACCCACACAGAAGCAAAATGCCAGCGGGGACAGGTTGTATTTCTCTTTTATGTAAGATAGATGCTCCTGTGGTCCTGTTACCTAAACGTCTCAGCACCTCCCAAATCTGTCATTTCCTTCACAGTACCACATTAAATGGATATTATGGACTGTGGTTGTACCAGGGGACTGAGCAGCACAAACAAGTCTGCACAGGGGGTCCGGAGTCCACGGAGCAGGGAATTGGTCCTTCATTTTCTTCATTTCCTGCCCATCCCAAACCACTTTCCTCCGTGTTTGCATCCTTCGCCCAAGATCAGATCAGCTTCTGCAAAAGCACAAATGCTTCAGTTTCTTTCTGCTGTTTTCTCTGAAAGCTTCAAATTTCATCCATGAGCTTCACAAATTTGAAGTTTATTTGCTCCAGAGGGCCAAGATCAAAGGCTTCTTTGTTTATGTACCTCATGACACGAAAACAAAGCAATTTGCTTTGCTGTTAATTTATCACATTGTTTCCCAGAAGTACATCAGTAAAAGGGAAACCTGGGAAAAGGTAAATTCCCAAATGCCTTTGCAGACCCCAAGTGACAATGCCCAGGGAATAAATCACCGTCACACCACACATTAGTGCCCATGATTCGGTGCTTTTGGGGATGTGGTGTGGAAATAGACCTTTCTCCTCAGAAGACATGACCTCCATGATGTTCTTTGTGTGAGGAAATAGCGAGGGCAGCGAGGGCAGTTTTTCTGTGCTGCTCTGGGGAGGATGTCACCAGGCTTTGGAAAAACCTCTCCCGCAGCCCTGGTGACAGATTCATTTCACTAATGAGTTCGTTAGTGAAACAAAGGAACCATTTCCACCGGTGTTATAAATCTGCAGCGCTGCGCAAAGCTCTCCCTCCACCCCAGCCTTTGTGTCGTGGCTCTTTTCACTCCTGGAATAAACCTGGGAGCATCATGGGGTGTGAGCTTAGGAAAAGCTGTTTGGGTTTCCTCCAGCCAGCCTGGGAGATGTTTCATCACCTGATATATTTGTTCTCCTCTGATGAGGACACAGATCCGTGCTCCCAGCTTCAGACACAGAGGAGCAGTGGCAGGGAACAGATGTGTTACAGGGGTGCCACCAAATGTGCTGAGGAGGTGGGTAAATAAACAAAAGCAAGGATGCAGGAGATGGATGCAGGAGCAGAGGGGCCCTGAGCATCCTGTGCACAGTTTATTGCTGGGGGCAGAGTTTGGTAGACTCTGTTTGCCTCAAAGATGGGGCACAGGGAGGATCTGACAACCCTTTATATAAATACTTCAGGAAATATTTGGGGGCAAAAGCCACTTCCATCTGCAGAGTCCATAAGGCTGAAAGGAACTTGCCATGAGGCTTGTTCTTGTCTGGGTAATTTTGTTTTCACTCCCCTAAAGGCAGAACTATTAACCAGCCATGAGATCTTTATTGTTTTTGTGTCAGTGCTGGAGGAAAGGATTCTGCACAAAATGCTTGTTAAGAGGGAGGCTGTTCTCGTGCCGCTGTGTAAGAGTTTATATTTTTCTGTTGTTTCGCTTTTATTGAGTTGTTTGTTGTTTATTTTTAATGTAGACTTTGCAGAACATGTTTCTGCAGCTACAGATCTACTTTTCTCTTGTGTAATTGAATTATTAACCTGCTCCAGGGTCAGCAGAACAGGCTGATTTCTGTGCCAGTGCAGCCCAACTCCTGGTGTCATTATTCACATCGAGAAGCACCATACTCAGCATGAGGCCTCACTGAAGGATCTACCTGCAAACTCTGCTGCTGCTGCTGGGAATTAAATTGGTGCTCCCTAATAAATCGAATCACAGCACAGGCTGCAGGAGATCCAAAGGGGTAAAACAGGTCTGGGTGCATGAAAAAAATCCAGGTGCGCTTGGCTGCAAACAACCTCAAGCTTTGCTCATTCCAAAAGAGCAGAGCAAAAAGAAAACAAAACACCAAAAATCAGCAGTAGAATTTAGGAACACCTCTAATGGATGGGCTGAATTCCTGAGCATTAATAGATTCCCTTTTCTGTTTCAAACAGCGGCTGCAAAACTTTTGCAGCCCAGAGTGAAACTGTTCCCTTCCTAAAACTGAATATTTTCAGTTTCCAGCACTGAAATCTCTCGAAACTTTGTGTGTGCTGTAATAGAAAAGATTCCCTGAACACATCAATGTTATATCCTGGTTCTTTATATATCCTGGCTCTTCTCTGTGCTCTGTTCTGCACTGCTTGCCTTAGCAAAAAAAGAAAATTTCAGGTCTGGTCTCTGCAGCCTTTTCTCCACAAATAAAAAAGAAATAATGACGATGTAAATCACAGATGTCAGATCATGCCATTGTGTCATTTTGAGAAGGGGAATGTGGTGTTAACCAGAGGGTTTACAAGTCACACAAGCTAGAGGGCAATTAAGCACGAGGATTGCTCATCAGGCATTGAGTAATAAAGCAATGAATGAACTAAAGGAAACGTGGGAACCTGAAGCACGTTGTGTACACTCCTCTGGAGCCCCCTGAGAACAGAAATCTGGCATTGACATCATTTTGTCCCGTGTAAAGTAAACATCTGCACTGCTGGAATTAAAAAGCAGCACTGCATGCTGTGGGTAGGACTTATTCTAGGGAATCATATCCAGAAAAATAGTGGGATTTGTCCTCCTGACTTGATTGCTCCTGTTTCCCTGGCAGTCCTTGGAAGCAAACAGATCCTCCAAGGACACTGTGAAACATCCCTCTCCACCTAAGTGTATGTATTTCAGGAAAGAAACCTCTGGAGGGTTTTATTCTTCCCTCTAACTGTGGCATAAATAATGCTCAGAGTTAGGGAGCCCTTTCCTCCCTCCCAGTTTGCACCCTGGAATGGGAATTGCTCTCCGGGGCAGTCAGGCTGCCTAATGCTCCACTGAGGGCTGCTCGGCCCTGCCAGCAGGCTGCTGGTGAACTTCCAGCCGGGTGGATTGTCCTGACAAACCTCTCCCCCTGGGAAATGTTGATATGTCACAAATACTCTCAAAATCACCATCATTATTTTATTAATATTATTATTATTATTATTATTATTATTATTATTATAGCATTAGTGGTATTCATTGGGTTTGCTGCTGGTGGGTTTGTTCTCTATTACATCCCAAGGAGAAAGACTGATATATATTTTTTAAAAATTTATTATTAAATTTATAATTTACATA
>WEIT01030453.1:698778-819059 GCA_013389985.1 Dryoscopus gambensis | reverse complement strand
TAATATATAAATAATATAAATATGAAATTATAATATATATAATATAACATATATAATATAAATATAAAATTAATATATATATTATAATTTATATATAATTATAATTATCAAATTTATAAATTTTAATTATATTTAAATTTATTTATTAAATTTAAAACTGTTTTCTGGGTGTAAAAACTCTTCTCTGCTGTGGTCTCTCTGGCATGGAACAGATCGTCGAGGGATATTTCCTGCCTAAGGGGGAATATTTGGGGATGGGTGTCCAGCGGTGCGGCCCCTCTGCAACGGCCCACAGCACCTGGGGGGTGAGGGATGTGGCAGTGAGCTTGTAAAGAGCTCCATAACTTAATTTAAGGTCCAAGCATTAACGTGCTCTTAGATTCCTTTTGATATCCTGGGAAGGAATTTCGCTATACGGAAGGAAATCGCAAACAAAAAACCTGCCCAGTGACTTCCGTGGAGTTTTCTGATTTCAGAATCTTGCTCTACCTTAAAAATAATTACAGCTTTTCATGTCTCCTGCTGCATTTCCTCCCCATTCAGCTGAGGTACAGCCATGGAAGGAGCAATTAAAGCAAGCTGAGAGAGGAAGAGCAACGTGGGCTCTGTGTGTGGGATGGTTTCCAGGTGGGATAGCTTTCATAAGTGCCTCAAAAAACATTCTGCCACATGGCTCTTTAGAGGCCTCCCCACAGAAGCAGCTCAATTATTCATTCAGAGCAGAAACTGTTTTATTACATGTCTTGTAGTTCGAATGGTTCCACTGAAATGTGGGACACTCTGCTCTCAACAAGGTTCTGGTATTTGCATTTGTACTTGCACTTGTCCTGTGGAGCAGTAAAAGAGTTGCCAACACCAGCTGGGAGAGAGGAATATCATTAGCACATATTTTGTTTTGTATCTTCAAGGTTAGTACAAATCACGAAATCTCTGCAGCTGAAAGGGGCGGGGGAGGGGGGACCAAAGCACAGCTCTTGAATTAAACTTATTTTTCAAATCAGTCAGAAAAATCTGAAAATGTGACGGAACATTTGTCCTTGGCCCAGGGGAAGATCACCGTACTATGGCACAGTCTCACTCAGAGTTTGTTCTCATCCTTGCTGGAAAACTGCTTTTTCTGCCCCCAAATCTGCATTGTCTACCCTGAGACTGTCAGAAAGGCAAACCTGAGGAATGCACAGCCCAGCCCTGGTGTCCCTCTGCCACCTCTCCCCACCCGGGGGACACCGAGGACCTGCACTCATGGTCCTGGGCTCCCCTCCACATGCTGCCAGGGTTGCATCCAGCTTTTATGTGGCTTTCACCGCAGAGCTGGGCATTGATACCTGCTTTGGGTTAACAAAATATTTTAAAAATTAGGTGAAGGAAAATTAAGTTCCCATTTTGTGGGAAACACAAAAGGTGAAAAGACTCTTAGGTGTGAGAAAAAAGCAGCTTTCAGAAATGAAGCAAGAGAATTTAGGTTCAGCTGTGACTGGAAAGGCTTGAAGATAGAAAAAAATTCAATTATATAGTCAGCAAGGACATTAAAACAATGGTTGGAGTTTCTAGGTTTGGCTGAGATAGGTCTTGAGGCTGCAGAAAATACAGCTTAGCAAGATAGATAAATTTAAGCTTAATAATGGAATATTGTGCTTTATTATGTAAGGTCTAACAAGCAGGCATTGTTTGAAGTAGATGTACGTGTATTCTTAAAGATTGGTTAAAACAGTTGCCTGTAAACTTTCGAAGCCTGCTGTTGGCTACAAAGCCTTTAAGAATGCTCTGTACCAAGGAAATCCTTGGCTGCCTGTGGCTATGTGAGCCTTGTAACATCATTTGTGTCTCACCTCTGTAAATGAGACTGATTCCTGAATAAAATAATAAAAAGGCTCCTGGAACACCTGCCCGGCTCCCCGTCCCGTTTGCTCTAAAAGCCGGCACCGCTTCATGTCAAGCAGGAAGTTGTGTGAGTTCAAATGATCTTTGTGCCATGAAGGTCCAGGGTTGGATGTGGGGCTGTGGGGTCCCACAGTCGGGCTCTGCACGAGCAGTGAATGATTTCCAGAGGTTTTCCTTGAGCTAACGGTGACTCAGTTGTGCAACACATTCCATATTACCATATGTACACATTACCCAGGCTCGGGATTATTTCCTCATTTGAATTTCTCCTGCGGTTCTCCAAAGGACACTAATCCAGGATCACTGGAAAGATGGAGGTTCCTGAGCACCACGATTGCCCAGATATGTCCCCATCCCTCCATAACTGTGAAGAATGCCTTGTTAATTGTGGTCAGGGTTTGCACAGGCAGCGAGTGGGATCTCAAACTGCCCTGCTCTGTTTTAAAGCGGGATTAATTAGGTTATGATTCTTCATAAAGCCACTGCATTCATTCGTCGACAAACCAGCAAATGAATCATCTCATCAAACACATCAATTAATATTGCCAGGCCACGTCCTGCAGAGAGGCTGAAGCCTTCATCTCAAGGACAAAGCTGAGCCTGGGAGTTCTCCCAGGGGGATGTGGTGGG
The DNA here is from genome assembly GCA_013389985.1 of Dryoscopus gambensis. NCBI lineage: Eukaryota > Metazoa > Chordata > Aves > Passeriformes > Malaconotidae > Dryoscopus > Dryoscopus gambensis. The sequence goes on along the minus strand of WEIT01030453.1, from coordinate 816,548 downwards.
ATAACACCCTGGAGCAGGGGTGGGTTTGCTGCTGTGCTATACCTCATTTTATATTCCTGGGAAAAATTATCCCGGCTCTGAGACAGCACAACATCTCCCTTCTTCCACGTTTGAGAGGGAATGCATAATCCTAGAAGCCAGCAGGCTCAGAGTGGTCACTGACATGATTCCATTCCCTTCGTGCTGTCCCAGACCAAAGGGATATGTGAGATTTGGGAAGCTGGGCCTATTCTGCTCCATTATTCTGGTTTCTGCTCCAGCGTTTGCCATGAGGATCAAAAGTTTCAGGAACTCTTCAGGCTGCCAAAGAGTGACCAAACAGAACTCAAGATCCAGTGGAAGGAATTCTGCTCGGATCTGGGCACGCAGCACTGCCCGGAGCTCGGCAGCCGTGGCTCTCCGTGACTTATGAACCCCATTTTCTTTCCTGATCCTCCTGAAATGACCTTCCACTCCCTAATCCACCACTGAGGACATCAGCAGGATGTCCCTGCCTGTAATTTAGGCTGCAGCTTTATTGGGAAAAGAGAGGTCCCTCATTCTGCACATGGGATCTCTGGCACAGCCACAACACAAAATAACAGCAAATTAACCCCGGTTCAACCCCACTCCATGAATTTTTCAAGGAGTGGCCCGAGGTTTTAATTTATAATCTAATCCAAGCTCAGGTGAAGTGCAGCTCCACGATTTCCTGCCCAGCACGGGAGCACCGCAGTCAGCACAGCCAGCACCTCACGGCTGATGAGAATGCTAACTGGGGAGCTGGGAAGGAAAGGAAGATGGGAAACCTCTGGCTAAAAGCAGCTGGGAATTGAGATGCCCTCTTTTCTGCCTGTGCTAACACAGCTTTCCTGCCACTCTCGCCATTCCTAGTCTGGACCAATCTCCTCAGAAAGGGAAATCATCATAACGACATAAAATAAGTGTGAATTTCAATATGGATAAAGAGCTGGACAGCTTCGAGAGAAGCCAGATCCCAGCTCAGATTAAAGACACGGCAGTCCCTTACGTGGGGCGGGTTTCAGCTCCATCCTCCTGAGGGTGACTGAACCCCAGCTCTGAGCAGTCCCTGCTCCTGCCTGCAGCTGCTCAGGATTGCAAAACAGGGAAGGGTCAGAGAATGCATTTTAAATGAACACATAAAGATATGTACGACTGGTAACGTGATTATTTGGGGATGGCAGGTCTGACCTGAACTGATCTCATAAAATGCACTGAGGGAGAGTGGCCCGTGGGTGAAATTCCAGGTACTGCTGTCTTTTGGGGAAGAAAACACACAAAATGGCCCATGGGTGAAATTCCAGGTACTGCTGTCTTTTGGGGAAGAAAAGGCGATTAACACAGAGCAACACCTGGATTTTTGTATGACCCAGACATTCCTTGGATGCAAATACACTTTTATATGTATGGGTACTGGCATTTTTTTGTGCTTTATCACTTTCTTCCTGTCCTATTTTACTAAATTTCTAATGTAATGTGCACTGGGATGTTCTCCTGTCACTAAAACATTGCTAGACAAGACTCTCTCAATTTTTAACCACTTTCCTTGCTTTCACACTAGTGTTTTTAGACCCTGTTTAATGTGAATTTAAATAATCCAAGTGAAACATGAAGGTTTGGTCTGTAGCACAGTCACAGCCCTCAGTGTCTGAAATGAGTTTATCCAGAGGATTCTGTTCATACATGAGGAGTTGTTCTGAACATCACCACGTAGCCAGGGATCAGAAAAAACACTGGGTTTCATTTTAACCTTCAGTGAAAGCGAGGGGACACTACAAGGGAGCTGCTGGATATTCTGTGAGGAGTCTACAACTCATTTCAGATATTCCCTCCCTTTTACATCCCCCAATTCCCTCAAAATTACATAAAACCATCACGTTTGACTTATTGTTTCCTTCACGTGCAGTGTTTACCTTTCATAAACCTGTGTTTTTAGCAGTTTTATTTAAAATCACATTGCAGGGACAAGCAGACTCAAGCCCCCGGTCCCACATGAGTGTGTGTCCATAGAAATCTGTCCCGGGGACAGTGTGGGTGACATAAAGACAGCGGTGGGGGAGAAGAAGGCAGAGACAAAACCCAGCTCTTTTTTTTCACCCGTTGGGACAATTTAGAGAACTCAATTAATGCTGCAACTGTGAGGCAGGAGAGGCTCGGCCACATCCCCAGTGTGGGCGCTGCACCACTCCAAAATTAAAATATTTTTAATTTGCAGCTCTGGAGGCCAAAAGGGAGGTTGTAATTAACCACAAATGTCTCGTTTCACCTGATCCTTTTTGTCACAACAGCATCCAGCACCTCAGTCCACCACAGAGAGATGCTCTTGCTATTACTCTGAGCTCAAAGCCTGATTTTACAGCCGAATGTTCCAGAGAAACGCATTCCAAAGAACAATACAAAGACATAGAGTGATGATCCTGGCTAATTTTTTTTCTTTTTTTGGTAAAATATTTCAATTTTCCATGTAGCAGGCAGCAATTCTCACCGAGGCCATAAAGTGGACGAGAAGGAAACAAGAGAAGGGAATTCCTTGCCACACTCATTTAGAGCTTCCTCCCATGGAGGGAGGGAGGGGAGTCCCGACGTGAAATCCCTCCTCGTGGCAGTGCTGATATGGAAATGAAGACATTTCCCAGCAGAGGGATAGAGCACTAATAAGGATAGTGCTGGAATTGTCTGGGACAGGCCTCGGGAGGGGAAAGGCTGTAGGATTAACTACTGCTAGGATTAACTGGATGCTTTCCATTCGGGTTCTCTTTCTTCAGCTGGGTGATGGAGCTGTGACCACAAGGGGGGATGTTTTGTGCAGATTAATTGGGTGTCCCAGGCTATGGGGACGAGTGCCTGGGCCCAAGGAAGTGTATGAACTGTCAGCTCCCCCAAAGTGGATGGCTGCCCTCTCCCAGCGTGGGGTGATCAACCAGCCTGGATGGGGACCCCGGGGTGCTCTCAGCACCAGGACAGGACTGGCACACAGAGGTACCAGCGCAGCAGGGACAAACTCTGATACCTTGGGCAAGCTGCTGGCTCAATTCCCATGGCAGCAGCTGGGATTTTTCTACAAAGAATCCCGTCAGCAATTTTTCCAAGGTATCACCGTGGCTCCCCGTGCACAAATCCACCACGTTTAACCTGTTCAATCTAGAATTCCCATTCATTCAGGGTTTTTGGGTGTTCCTTGAATTGCAAATTCTCACTTTGGGATGTTTTGGGGTGTACTTAACTTCCGATCTGTCAAGGCACTCTCTGACTGAGATCCAGGGCTTCCTGATCTCCTCATCCCTTCCTGGAAAAGCAGCTCCAGGCACAGCAGAGCACATCCAGGTGGATTTCCTGCTCTTGTCCACCATTCCATGGACTGAGAAACTCAAAAATTTAAGCAAGACTGAAACGTATTTGGAAAGATTCCATTTTTTTTCTCACCCCAGCTTTGCCTCCTCTGGTGAGGTATTTAGAGGACACTCAGATTCAAACTGAGCCATAGCTGTGAGGGTTTCCAAGAGCCAGTGGCCCTGGCCAAGCCATTCCCAACCTTCCACTGGTGCCCAAATTTGCAGCAGACTCGGAGATTTGAATATTGCCTGACTATGTTGTGGTGCTCATCAGTGATTCATGTAGTACAACTGAACAAGTGAGGTTTTACAGGAAAGAAAAGCACAACAAACAAACCCCGAACCCAAATTAACCCCGAAATGAGCTTTGTGATGTTGCTGGTTGTGTTTTCCAGCCCACATCCTCTGGTGCTGCGGTGCAGCGGGTGATGCCTGGAGAGCACACACAGACCTGGACTTGTCAAGCCCTGAAATGAAAAAAGCAGGGATTTGATGAGCAGAGCAGCAGGAACCATCTGGGTCCTGGGTCCTGAGCCAGTTCTGGGTCCGAATGTGCCTCCTGCACATTCCCAGGGCCACTCCAGTGCCGGGGAGCAGTTGGAGAATCTGAATTTCTGGCTGTGGGAGCAAGAGCTGTGTCCAAGGCCATGATTACCCTGCTGTGGGCAGTGGACTTCCCGCTCCTCTCCAGCCCTTTCCAAAGCTGGAAGCTGCCATTCCCACCAGCTCATTAAACCCCTCAGCACTCCAAGAGCTGTCACTGCAGCTTGGCCACCCCAAGATGCTCAGTCAGAGGGTCAGGAGCTGTCACTGGCTCTTTGCTGTCACCGAGGGCCTCGTGGCACATGAGGCTGGGAGCTGGAAGGAAAAGGTCAGGGAAATCTGAGTTTCACAGGGGATTTAATTCACCTGTCTCTGGCTCTTCAAAGGGGAAAAACTGACCACAAGTCTTAATTAATGTGCCATGAGCTGACTGCTAAACGAAGCACTTTAGGGTATTAGCTGAACCTCATCACTTAACGGAGCACCAGGTGAAGAGCAGGGAGCTTTCAAAAGGGAAATGCAGGCTCTTGCTTTCCAGAGGTGCTGGTGGCAGCAAGGTCAGGGTTATTTAGCAATTTTCTGGCTCCCAGTGAGATGTTAATCCTCCTTTGTGGAAAACATCATTTGTAGGAATGAGTCCTGATGTTGTTGGTGCTACAAATATCAGTTTTTTATACAGTCATAGCTCAAAATTTTCACAGTTTTATGCTTTTATTGTTTTTTGTAGTCATAGTTTTTGCTATTAAAATTCGTTATTTTTATGTATACAAAGCACTTCTGTGGTGCACAATTCCACTTTTCCTTTCCATCAAATGGTTTTCACACATATCGCTTCACTTAAAACCCAAAAATCACTGTTTGAGTGTGTTCTCCTTCCTCGCAGGCTGCCCTCCAGCTGGGCCATCACTGTTGCGTTTCAAGGTCCTGCCCGGGAATGTGTCCCTGGCCGCTGGATGCTGCACAAACAGAGATAACGAGAGGCACGTGCTCCGGAGAGATAAAATCCACCCTCGGGCAGGGTTTGTGCCGTCCAGGTGAGCTGTGCTCCCGCAGGGTGGCCTTGCAGAGGTGGAACCCCCACCTGCAGAGCCCCTTGGGTTTGGGAGGTGACAGTCTGGCCTCGGGAGACTTGGTGGGGGCAAGCAGCCAAAGGTTTGCCTTGTTTATTATCCTCGAGTTCCAAGTTAACATCAGGCTCTGTTTGAGGTGGAAGGACATTAAAACTTTACACCATCTATTTTTACTAAATTAAGTAAAAAAAAAACCACCAAAAAAATTCAGCAAAAAAAAAAATCCCAGGCAATTAAAATACTTTGTATTTAAGCAACAAAAGCAATACAAAAGTAAATAATAAAGCAAAAAGGAAGTAGAGGGACGTTTTGTGTAAGCAGATAGTGAAAGGACAAGGGCAATGGTTTTGAAGTGACAGAGGGAAAGCTTAGATCAGATATTGGGAAGAAAATCTTTACTCAGAGAGTGAGGAGGCCCTGGCACAGGATGCCCAGAGCAGCTGTGGCTGCCCCTGGATCCCTGGCAGTGCCCAAGGCCAGGCTGGACGGGGCTGGGAGCAGCCTGGGACAGTGGGAGGTGTCCCTGCCCATGGCAGGGGTGGCACCGGGTGCGCTTTAAGGTCCCTCCCAACCCAAACCATTCTAGGATTCAATAAAAAATGCAGTGTGGGCTTTGAGAGGGGTCAGAACTCAGTGACTGAACAACTTCTGAGGGGTTCAGAGAATTAAAAAGCGTATCTGTACATAGAATTTATGGCTATTATAATAACCCATAATAGAAAATAAATAGATATTTTGATCAAAGAAAATGTCTACACTCCACAGTCCCAACCACTCTGTATTTTACTGGGCAACAGGTTCTGCAGAGATTATGGATAATTCCATCTCTGCGACCAGCTCCAGAGGTTTGTGGTTGTGTCACCCACGGCAGCGCAGGCCCCGCAGGGATTAGAGCCTGAGCCGGTTGTGTTCGCTGCCCGTGCTCTGAAGGGCAGCACTTCAGAGGAGTTTGATTAACAAACAGCGCCTGCAAACCATCCTCGGCAGAGTTTAATGAGCGATCAGCCGTCGCTTTGCTGCTTCTCCGCTCGGGGTGGGGACAGGGGGCGGCCGGGGCCTGCCGCTCCCCGGCTGGACTCCTCAGCCTGAAGGAAATTGTGTTGGTATCACAAAAATGGCTCTAATTCTCATTAATTGCTCACATCCTGGTGGGAGAAAAACAAGTTCCCCATTTAAGGCTCGGTTATAGGAGTCCTGGATGGCCTTAGGGGGGCCCAACGACTGCGAACAACCCCAAATCCATCCCAAAGTTTGATGATCTGTAATCATACCCCCTCCCCTCCCCCCCGCAAGGGAAATTTTCACCTTCATTATCGGCTTTGTTTCAGAGATCGATTAAAGTGGGGCAAACATTAATTAACACCATTAGATTGATACTTCCATAATTAGGTGAGAGGATTGGCCTGGAGCTGCCCAGGGACCTTTAAGAGGTTTTTTTCTCCCCTCTCCCTCATTCCCTATTTCCCCCTGGGCATTCCCGTCCTGATGACGCGGTGATGGGCGCGCTCCTCTTCCAGTTCCTTTCCCACTGGTGAGTTTAAATGCTCCAGATTTTTTCTTCTTTCCCTCAAAAAGTTTAAGCACTGGAGTCAGACGGTGGATGCTGAAGAACTTTAAAGAAAAATGACTCAGGAAAGACCAGCCTGGGAATTTGTGAACAACTGAGTGTGGAAAAAAAGGTAGTACACACTCAAAAATGCATCAAATCCTTTTGGGGTCTGCACTTTTAATTTGGTTTAAAGGAAAGTTTCCAGCTGGTGCCATCTGGCTTCGCCTCCTGGACCTGCCCTGCCCAAAGGCCTCGCCCCCAAGGGCCACCCTGTGCTCACCGCTGCTGGGATTGCTCAGCTAATTCAGCTTCTCCTTAAGTGAAACATCCCTAAGGACCATTTGATGTTCCACAGGCTGTAGTTACTGCTCCAGGTTCGCTGGATGCGGCCTCTGTTTGTGCCAAATGTGTTTTTATCCCGAGACGGCGAACTGCAGCCGAATATTGCAATCTAAAATCCTAATGGAGCGAGATACGAGCCGCTTTGGCTCTCGTGGCTGCGATTAAATCAATAACGCATCTGCCCCCTCTAATCTATTCAGCTGCAGAGGTTAAAAACAATCAGCGTTTTGTTTCACAAGAATTTTATATTAAAATGCACTTAAAGACACGGCGAGGCTCCCAAATCACCTGGAGGAGCTTGGGTTCTGCTCGTGCCGATCCCCCCGGGTTGATTTGTGTGTAAATCTGCAGGAGAAGCGGGCTGCGAATTGCTGGGTTGCTTTTCTGGCTCCATTGCACCTGCGACTGGGGGGATGTTTAAGTGGCTGATTAAGTGCGAATCTTTTGGGGATGGAAGGTGCTTTACCACCAGAGCCACACAGAATCTGCATTACAACAGAGCTAAAAGCTGGGGGAAAGGAGCTGGAAATCTGGGTTTGAGTGTGTTCTGCAGAATAGTTCAAGAGTTTTGATAACTGAGGTCTGTGTTAGAAAAGACGAGAGTAGACAACACCATGTGCCTCTTTATTATCTTTATTTTCTTAAGTTACTCTCAGTGTGTTGTTTTGATTACCGAAGTTTTGTGATGCTGGTGATGGTGCGTGCAGAGCTTGTTTGCTTTTAAAGGGTTTTAATAGATGAAAACCATTGTTGTTGGTCCCAAAAGCACCCCTGGAGAGGGGCTGGATCAGGGCCAAGTCTGACATGATGCCCTATATCATCCTCTTCCCCCAAATTCCATCCCGTTTCCAGCCAGGTCCAGGTGAGGCAGCAAAGTCCTGCTTAATTCAGCACTTAGGACAAACTTAAGGAACGCAGCAGCTCAATGGTTCCCTTCGGCTTTCAGCGTGAATGGCTCTGAAAGGTTCACCTGCCATGGGTTCCTTGATTTTCCACCCTGGAAGGAGCAGGGCAGAGCTTCCCTGGCCTCTGTGACACCCCAAATCCCGCTGCACACCTCCTCCGACGGCACATGGCCCCAAACTCGGCTGTGCAAAACCCCCTCTGCTGCCCGCCCGCATTATTTTTAGCTCTGTATTGAGGTGCTGGCTGAATAAATCCTGATTAAAAATATTTTAGCAAATTAAAACGTCATCTCTGTGTAAGCCTGTCAGGCTGGGCTGTCACTTGTGAGATTAATTATTGCATAAACAGGGGCTGGCCAGGGGGCTCACTGCTCCCCTCGGGTGACCCCGGCCGAGTCAAACCTGAATCGCTGAGAAGGACAGTGACTCACACCATTAATCCAAAGTAAATAACCCTCGCTTTAATCTAAGTAAAAGGGAATCTGCACCTTCTCCCGAGCTCTGATGTCACTGCTGGAATTCTAAAGCAAAGATGCTTTTGACAAAACCCCGTAGAAGTTGAGAGGTTTGTGGACAATTCACCATGCTTGTTTTTAACTTGTGATTTTTTGTGTTTTCACCTAATTAAGTGTTTTGGTTGGAATTAATTGGGATGGGACCAATTTTACTACAGACAACTATGTGATTCTTCTATAAAATGAGAAATTTCAATAGGAGATCTTACAATAGAGAGAATGTTCCAGGATGTTAATCAGTATTTCAACCCTTCATTTGGAAGAGTATCCAAGGAAATACTCACTCCAGCAGCCCAAAACATTGTGCTGGAGATGGCGAAAGGGCTGAACTCCAGAGATGTTCCTGTTCTGTTGATTTCAAGGAATCTATATATAAAAATATATCTGTATATATGTCTCTTTGAACACATTTTTCGCAGCAAGGACACAGAAAAATCACGACTTTGATCACTCCAAATTAGAAACAAACAAACAAAACATTAGACAATATGTTATTTTAAGGGTTTCTCCTCTGAAGCACAGATGCTGCAGCAACAGAAAGGGACCAGAAGTACAATCTTTGTCTTCAAAGGCATTAAATAAAAGATATTGAATAGCTTCGTTTGTGCTCTCTCCCCATAATTACAGGAAATAATTAAAGTTACATCACACCTGCATTTTCTTCTACTCAGCTGCTCTGAGGTACGGTTGCAAATATGAGAAGGGCAGCACAATTTGCCCTTTTAATCTCGAGCCCAATCAAGTCCAGCTCTCTGTAGGCTCAGTTTGGTTGGCCATTTTGTTTGCAAACCATAAGAAGAGGCTCAAAAGGCACCGCACAAAATGGGAGCAGGGGATCCACAGGGCACTTTTGTTTGGGATACACTCCTCGGCCTGGCTGGGCGTGCCTGAGGCATGTTCCAACTGAGCCCAGGATTGATTCCTTGTGCCTCATCCCGTTGGGAAGAGGGAGGGAGGCTCCGTCCAACACCACCAGCGCCAAGAGCCCCCCTCAGGTTGGGAGCTCTGTGCCCACAGAAAGGCAACTTCCATGGAGGAACTCTGGTGGAAACTGGATTAATTTATAATTAGGCTCTCCAGGGCCTTGTTTCTTCGGATGTGTTTGATATTGGAATAACTCAGGAAGGCTGTAGCTGATCACATCATATTAAAATATTATTCCCCATTAATAAAATCTCTGAGTTCAGCTCACTGCTTCAGGCACAGCTGATAACATCAGTCGCTGGCTTTTAGCTCAAACATGTCTTATTTTGATATTTCTTGTGGAAAATAGTTAATTTATTAAAGGAGGAAAAGAACCTCCTAGTGCAGTAGTTGGAGCTTTTCTTGAGCAGCACTTTGGGGATCCTGAAAAGCTGTTCAGAAACAGATATTTTTGGAGCTAAGTGAATAATCTAATGATTACAAAATCCAGTTTAGCTCTTGGCAGCTGTGTTCAGTCGTTATCCTGCCTTCCTTTGTCACACACCCTGAGATCCTGGGAAAGCTCTGATGGGCTGCTTTATTTATTAAGCATTTATTAAAATGAAGCAGCTTGAAGTTTCTGAAGGTCTGTCTAAAAGGAAGACAAGCAGCCTGTGTTTGCAGGAAGGGATGGGATAAAGCTGAGCAACAAAGAGGGAAAAATCGAATGGAAAGAGATTGGACAGAACTGCTTCTCTAATTGCTGCCTTGATTGTTTACTGCTGCTTTTTTCAAGCCATTGTGCCCAACCGTTCCATTGCAATGCAGCTGAAAAGTGCAGACTTGGAAAGAGAAAGATTTCCAGAAAGTAGGAGCTGCCCCTTATTGGTTTTTCTATGTAAATAAAAGCACTCCCACTAATCTGTGGCAGAAAACCGAGCAAACAAATAAACACAAAACCAAGCAAAAAACCCGATACGTGTTTTCAAACAATGTTTCTGTTGGGTAAGAAAACATGATTGTGTCTAGCTTAAGTGAGCTCTTCCTGCTGCTACTTTGATGGCTGAGGCAAAATCTGCTTTACAGATAATGCATTTCCCACACAAAGTTTACATTTTTGTAAATAATGCCATTATTTTTATGCTGGAGAAAACCCCCAGTAAGAGTGAAGCAACACAACACAGCAGGAGGGACAGGCAGGGAGGAGGTAATGGATGCTTTAACTGAAAGAAAACTTCCAGCCTGTGATTCAAGGAATAAAAATAAATAGGAGACCTTATTTTATCTCACACAGCTGTGGAGAACTGTTTTGATGGATTTAAAACAATGTCTATCTTTATGCTAATACAGAATAATTCCCTTCCTGTAACGTGGCCCTGTGGAATTGTTCTTCAGGGAAGTGAGAGAAGGTTTTAAACAGGGAAATAAAGTCTTTCTCTGCAGTCCTAGCACTGAATAAAGGAGTTTTTAAGATGATATTTGCTTTTATTTCTCAGGACAGAGTAGTGGAAGCACTGACAGACCTGAATCCTGGCAGAATTACAGGAAAACAGTGCTGGGAGACCTTGGGTTGGTGCTGGTGGGAACCACTGGGTCAGGGCTTTACTGTTGGCTCTGTAACTTTTCCAGAATCAACACTGCTGTGATAATAATTACACAAAACTTCTAATTCCTAAAACTTCCAAAGCTCAGAGTGAGGAGGAGGAATATGAACAACCAAGAAATTGCTTATTTTATTTAAAAAAGAAGAAATTCAACCCTCAGAAATGTCTTTGGTGACTGTGGCTGAGCCTGTGAGGTGCCAGCCTCCAACACACCCCAAAGGAATGACATCAGCCAGGATTGCAGAGCAGGAATTCCACAGGTTCTTTGGGTTTTTTTTGGTCTTGCAATCATTCCTTGACAGTGGGAAGGGGCCACTCTTCCTACATGAGCAAGATCTGTTGTTGCAATAGAGAAAGTTCCAGGGAAAGAGATTCCATTGACTTGAGACTTCTTTAATCCCTTTTGGTAACATCAGGTACTGCCCTTATTTATGTTAACTCCAAAAGCTGCCAAAGATTCAGGGTGGAACCTTGATCCAAGATTCCAAGTGACTCCAGTGGTGCCAATATTTCATCCCTGAAGACTCGCAGTCTTCATTTATCTCTGGGTTTTTCAAGGCTCCTGATTATGGCACCCGATTTTGTGTCCCAGTGTTATAAACAGCTCCAAACTCCAGCCCAACATCCCAGAGAAACAACCACGTGGGAAAGTTAAATGATTACTGACCTGCTTTGCCCCGGGGGGTTTATTTTACCACTCCCTCCATCACAGGATCACATTATAACATCAAAATCTGGGAAGGGAATTACCACTGGAGCTGGGAGTGGCAGCAAATATATAAAATATCACTGTACAGTATTTTGGATGGGGGGAGTAAAGTGGGCAGCTGGAGGAGGGAAATATTCACCTTGGCTTTACCATGGCAATTTGTTTTATTTTCTATTTCCTATTTGTTATTTTTAAGTGGCTGCTCAGACAAATATCTGCTCAAATATTGAAGCTGATAGGAGCAGACTTGCTAAAAGCAAAATTCAAGTTATGACTGCAGTTTTGTCCTCAAGGTATTTGCCTTAAAATCAAATTTGCTTAGATTATCCAAATCTCCATTGTCCCCTAGAACAGTGTGTTCTAGAAGCTGTCCATATCTACTGGTGCCAGAATTCAGCACTCATCCTATTTTTATAAAAATTGGTGTGCTGGAAACCACAGATTGATAAAATAAGACATGAGGATCTCACCATCAGCGGTTCAAAGTGTCCTTTGCACTTGGAGGGCACAACCCCAATTCCTCCTAAATGTAGCTCCCTTCTCTGTAAAGATTCCATAAAGTTTTTCAGCCTTTTTTTGTTAGAAAGCTCTTTCAGGTGGTTTTGTTTCTGCGTGAGCTTTGAGGAACACAAAGAGGCTTTGGTGTCTGTTCTGGAGCTGCCACTCGAGGAGGGCGGGGAATATTTGCTGAGAGCTCTGCCTGAATCCTCCTCTGCTAGGCCGGGGGAAATTCACACAAGGAGGTGCTGGAGTAGGATTGAGGTCGAGACACTCCCGAGGCTCTGGCAGGGACAGAGGAAACCATGGAATTGTTTAGGTTGGAAAAGCCCTCTAAGACCGAGTCCAGTTGTTCCCCAGCACTCCCAAGAGCACCACTAAGCCACGTCCCCAAGTGCCACATCTACGCAGCTTTCAGTCCCTCCAGGGAGGAAGGAGGACAAGGAATTTTACTCTTTATTAGGTGGTTTTGGCCACTTTTAGAAGCTTCTGAATCCCTTGGAGAGCTTTCAGTAGTCTCTGGTTACATCAGTTCAAAAGTTGCTTTACCAGGATCCTTGATCCCGAGCTTTATGGATTTCCTCTCAACTCTATTTACTCTTAGATATATTTTTTTTTAACATACCAGTATTCCCTTCCCTAATTTAAAGACCCGCTCGAGAATGCTTGTGAACCTTTTAATCTACAAAGAACAACCCTGTTATCTGAAGTGTTACCTGAAGCTCTGTAAACAGACCGTGATAAAAGTGTTCCTGTCTGACTGGAATCTGAATCTATAATTTGGTTTAAAAGAGGCTGGGTTTATCATTTCGGTAAATGCAAAATAATAGAATACACTAATTAACAATTCCTCGTGGCCCTTCACTGTAAAAACTGACATTGGCTCTGAAAGCTTCCCAGTATTTGAATATATTTCATGACGGAGCACTGGCAGCATTTAAAAGGTCTGGGGTGCTTTGAGTTCCTGATTGGTTTGACAGCTTGACAGTGATCTGTAAACCAAAGGTGTTGGCACAGCTTGCTCTGCTGGAGGAGCAGGGACAAAGTTCAGGCTCCAGACCAGTCCCTGCTGGAGCACAGAGATGAAAAATTGCTCTGATAAACGTTTGCACTGAGGGAGGAAAAGAGCTTCTGCTCCTGAAAATAAGAAGATCTGGTCCAAAAAGGATTCAAACCAATGGAAAGGTTTCTATTGATTCTGGTGGCTGTTGAATCAATCACATTTTTCACATATATCCCATTTTATGGCATACTGGGTTTGTGTTTGAGGTTTATCCAGAGCTAAAACACCATGATCTGCATCAAAAGGAGAGATTTCACCAACATTAAAGAGGCAGCAATGCTTAACAAGATGAAGCAGGTAGACAGTGATTTATATTCTGTAATCATATAAAACAGGCTGAACATCAAATCTGAGTGTCCTTTTCCCCTCTTTCTCAATCTCATGAATTCGTATTTTCTCTTCATACCAAAATCTCATAGCAAATTATTTTAGTTTTGCTGGGATTTCTCTTTCACACACCTGAAGCACAACTCTGCCTGCAACAGGGCCACTTCAGCCAGCCATATTTGCAATTTTACATAAAAGAATCTGATTTTCAAAGATGGTTGGTTTCATGATCTTCTGCTGGAATCTCCACAAACCTAGAAATAATTAAACGGGGCAGCTGAGCATGAATCACCACACCTGCAAAGTTTGTAAGCCATGAAAATTTACAGTTGTTTCCCTTGCAGGGCTGTATTTTACCCATTAAACCGAACCCACGTTCCATTATGAAACCGTAAAGTTTCACGGCTTGCAAACTTTGCAGGTGTGGTGTTCACCGCTCAATTGCGCCGGTTAATTGTTCCTGGGAATTTTTTTCCCCAGCCTTGCAGGACGCCTGGAAGCTGCACATGTGGGCAGTAAAAGCCCCTGCCCAGGAAAAAGGCTCCGAGGTGGAAATATTCCCATTAAACTCATGGGTGTTTCCTACAGCGCTCTGTTTTTAGCGGAACTCTGGGAATGTTGGCAAGGCACCGATGCTCTGCAGGGTGGCACGGAATCCTTTCCGTGGGGAAGCACTGGAATGAAGAGGTGTTAAGAGCCACTCCACAAGCTGAGCTGTCTGCTTGGCTTCTGACTCGCTGAGAGGTGGCAGAACCGTTCTCAGCAGCTGCGGGCGCCTCTTGCTCTCCCTGTTCTCCTCCTGAAGTGTTTTCTCAGCGTCTCCCTCTTGCAGGGCTGTCCCTGAGAGCTCCCCAGCAGCGAGGGCTGAGCTGGGAAGGGCTCCTGGAGGCTGCTGCCCAGCCCAAGCACTTCTCAAGAGATGAGCACAATCCTAAGCTTTTGGCTCATGATCAACTTAATATCCTGGGGAAAACACGGGAAAATGGCCCAAAATCACCTGTTGAGGTCCCTCCCGGCCTCATTAATTTCTGACACTGTGTCAGAGGGACAGAGGATAAATATTTTGAGTGTGTGAACATCTGACACAAATGCTGACTCCTGTATTTGCTGTGATTGCCAAAGCCTCAGTAACTTCATGTAGAACTTCATCATTTTTCCTGTATTTTTTAAGCTAGTAAAATTTAATTTGCTCTGTTTTGGCGGCCTGGGAAGCAGACGCAGAAGGAGATCCATACCTGTTCTCTTAGCGTTAGCTGTAACTCCTCAATTTGTGTCAGTCATGTCCAATTTGATGGGATTTACCCACGAGAAAAGCCCCTGGTGCAACTAAAAATAGAATCAGCATCCTAAACCCCAGCCCTGCCCCTCTCTCAAACGATTCAGACTCAGGGAGAGGGATGCTCAGCATTTAAGGACATGGCAAAATCTCAACTGCAGCCCTGAAAACCACGGATTTTATGGCGAGGAACATGGAGAAGGCCACTGGAAACACACCATATGTAAAATGCTGTTTGTGTGCCAGGTTCTGCTGCCTCACACATCCCTCCGCTTTCCATTAGGCTAATGCAGAACAATATTAATGAGGGAATCAAGGTGCAATGTTCTTGCAAGGATGCTGACAGGAGGGAGCCCGAGTTTTAAGCAGGGATTGCTTGCTTTAGCATTATCTCCATTGCTGTTAAACATGCTCTACATTTTCTGGGCAAATATCATTTGGAATTAATTGGATGGAAAGGAGGATGTTCAGAAAATGCATCTTCAGAGCTGTTGAAGTATGACTTTTTAATCAAACTGAGTGATTGTAAACATAAATTAGTTCTTGTTCTTCCTGCTGACTTGGAAAGGGAGAAATGTGAATGCTTTGAGGTTAGAATCTTTTTCTCCTGAATTTGCAGTTTCAGACCTTGTAGATGTTTTGCTGGTCTGGTTGAACCATTGTGTGATGGTTATTACTGGAATGTTCCTTGAAGCACAGACTCTCTGTATATAAATTGATTTTTTTTTTTTAAGCTTTTACTATATTCCATCATTCTCCACGTTCCCAAAATGTCATCCTGTGGCAAAATTCTTCTTGTCCTTCTATCTCCTTCCTCCAGGAGGACATTTCAGGCTGTCCTTAACAACAGTTTCTGATATATTTTCTTCATAAGGAGTGACCTTCTTGTTTAGGACAACAGTGAGCAAAACCACCAAGTGTACATTTTCTCCATGCAGCTTTTACAGGAAGTGAATAAAGCTTTGAAGTGTTGTAGGTCTTCAGCCTCGGTGGAGTTCTGAGAGAGGAAAAGAACATGATGTGGGTGTTCTGAGTATCCAATGGAATAATTAGGTCTAAGCTGTAAAGCTGAATGATCTCATTTAATATCTACTGGATGGTCTGATTAGAGTTGGGGCTGGAGCTTGATGGGAGCAGAGGGAAATCTGAGCAGCAACGCCTGGAAGGAAGGAAGGAAGGAACAGCATCCCAGGCATATTCAGGGATTTTATACTAAAGTGCAATTCCTTTCATTTGCAGAGTTCCAGTTATAGGAAGAGGAATTAAAAGATGTTAAACTTGTAACTTCTGCACCCACAGGACACTCTAAACCCCTCTGCAAGGTGTTTAAACCCTTCAGCCTGCAACACGCAGGAGCAATGTGCAAAATTGTAGTGGGTAAAAATAATGGGAAAATGGGACATCACCTTTGGGCAGTTTCAAACATTTCCCCTGATTGCCCTGAGTGCCTCTGCAGGTGGTGAACACACTGAAATGTCAGTTCAAAGGGATCAACAGCACTACTGGGTTTAATAGAAAATACTTCTCCGGGAGGTTCAGAAGATCACTCACTCTGAATTTTGATGATGACGTCTGTCTGAAATTTAGGGGTTTCCTTAAATATGTGGTTTACCAATAATTGTTACTCCCAAGCATAAAAAGACTGAAAAAATGTAGTTGAACAAAAGAGGATGACTTTGAGGAACTGAGAGGGCAGTTTTCCCTTTTGTTTCTTTGAAGGAAAAAAGTAGATCCTCTCTCCACCCTTCCTAATGGAGAAGTCAAATGAGAATGAGGTGGGCAGCAGCTTCAATCCACAGAATTCTCTGTTCACTGCTGCAAAACCAATGCATGCTCTGCTGCCCTGTGCTTGCTGTTTCTGTTTCCGTGCTGGGAGAGATCCGGGGGCTCAGAGTGGGGACTGTATTTTCATTCCGTGTCTGTAAGGTGTCTCTCAGTACTCATTAGCAGCCTCCAGATGTGTTTCACTTTGTTGCTGCTTTTTATTCAGAGTCTTAAAAGATGTGCTCTTCTCTCTGTTCTGTTTTTTTAAGCCAATTTTAGGAGCAGATCTTTTTAGGGAGTTTAAGATTGTTCTGAAGGTGCTCCTGGCTCATTATTTTGTTGCATATGAGCTCCTAGAGATAAAAAAATGCTCAGGCTGTGGCAAGGGTTCATGTCAAAGACTGCTCAACAAAAGCCACTAAGAGAAATTCTTGCACCCTCCTTTAGGAGTTTAGCAAGTACTGGTGGGATTATTACAGTCCATAATGTCCTGGCTCTAATAATTCACCCCAGGGCCTTCCCTCTGCCCAGACAGGATCTGTGGGAGGCTCTAGGCCATCCTTCTGTTTAAAGAGTTAGAAAACTCTGTCAGAAAAAGCTAATTTTCTTCTGGTTTGAGCAGTGTACTTAAAATGTGACTCTCTGATAATTTGCGTTTGTTTAAAATCATTAAAATCTGTTTGTGCTTCAGCTTGGTCTTCTTTTTCCTGTCTTAGGAAGATCTTTGTCCCCAACCCCTAATGAACCATGCAGAGCATGACCTGATTATCCAGCAGCTGTGCCATTGAGTGACAGGGGTGGCACTGCAGCACTGAGTTTTATTTATTTATTTTCGTTATCTTAACACCGGGCAGCATCAAGGTCACCAGGGACACGATGTGTTCCTCATCTTTCTGAGACTGGGTGATAACTGGTGTCATTGCTGGGCTTGGCAGTGCTGGGACAACAGCTGCACTTGAGCATCTTGGGGGACTTTCCCAGCCTAAATGATCCCATGATTCTGTAATTGCAAAGCATGTTGCACCAGGAATTGGAAAATTTGAAACCACAGAACTGTCTGAGAGCAGAATCTGCCACTGTCCTTTTCCTTTCAGTCTCCCACAGTGATGATTCTCCCCTTTCAAACCATTTTCTCCCCATCTGGCCAATCCCCAGGATCAGTCCCAGGCCTTTCTGTCTCTCAGACCCGGTGCAGGTCACCTTCCTGCAGCCTCTGCAGAGTCCTGCCTGGTGTTTGAAACACAAATTGGCTTCTCCTTGTCTCGTTCCCATGCAACAACAAGGATATCACGCCCATCTTTGGGACAGCCATCAAGTGGAGGCATTGTCTCTATCTCTTTGTGTCGTGGCAGAGTGAAACAAAACAGCAGAATTTGCTGTTTGCTAACAAGTCAAAACACCTCATTTTGCCTACAACAAAATCAATGTCATCTCTTGGGCCCCGTTCCTGATAAGAGAATACAAATGTGAGAGAAACCCAAGCCCTGCTTTCCACAGACACCTTTCATGGATGCAGCTTGGGAACTTTTCAGCTGAAAGCTGCTTCACCCTTCGTAAAGAACGGGTGTAGTTTGCCTGGTTTAGGGTGGTCAATATTGTGGGTCCCCAACAATTTACCCTTCACTCTCCTCCTCCCACCTTCCCTCCACACTGCGTGGGATACCTGCACATACTGAGATGTGGCAAATGGTAATGGAAAAGCTCCAGCTTTACCTTCCCAAAAGAAATAACTCTGTCTTTGCTAACTAATGTGTTTAAATGCCTGGGTAAATGCTGTTATTTGACCCTCCAGCAGAGGAACTAAAATCCCATTAACTCTAACAAGGGCTGCAAGGCTGAAGGGCCCACCGAAAGCAAAGGTGATGTTGTTAACTCCCTTGTCCCCCTCATTTCAATGGACAGGAACAGAAAAGAAAATGAACCAGAGCTGGAAACTTAGAGAGGGTCTGCCCACAACAGAAATTGGTGTTAAGGGGTGAGAGGAGAGAGCTGAGGGCGTGGAGTAACTGAGGGGAGAGGGACAGCACAGCTCTCACAGGGGTGAGACATCTCCTACAAATACCAAAGAATTTGCATATTTTGTGGGTGACAGCAGTACAAAAACGTCCTTAAAAAAATTGAGAGGATTCAGCATTCTCCTGCATTAAAATGAGCAGGAATTGGAGTAATTTAGGAGTAAGAGGAGTAAAACAGGTCCTGAGAGACCCAGCCAGCTTTAGTTTGAGAACATGGAGACAAACTAAAGAAAATCCACCTGATAGCACAGAAACAATCCACCCCCTCATTCCTGCTTTCATTATTCCCAATAAATCAGATTGTTTCAAATTCAGGTCGTGAGTTTACTTTCAACAATTCCCAGCTTTGCTTTTGTTACGGGAGATCATAAATTAGCCCCTGGACTGTTGATGTCACACAGAACTAATCAGACAGAATCATGTATGATATATCATAAGTTCCCCTGTACTGAAATAATGTTAATTATGAGGATTTCATTTATTATTAGTGTGGCAACACGTAGTTCTACTGTATAACTGAAATTAATGGACTGTAAATTTTGACAGGTTGCTAACATCATCTTTAGTGGCTCTTAATTAGTCACATGTTGTTTCTTTTTTGGCTGCTGTGTTTGTGTTACAGACTCTTCATTGCCATAAATCAGGGCTAGAAGGTCACACCCAAAGATTCAGGGACAGAATTAATTCTTTTGTGGAGATCATCTTTCAAAGGCAAGAATTTCTCTGACTTCCACGGGGACTGAAGCGAACAAAAGATAGAACAAAATAGATTACAATTTATGTTAAAAAAAGCAATAATGTGATTATTGGTATTGAATGAAAATCCTGTGCAAATTCACTGCAAAATAATAGCAAGGCTCAGCTGATAAATAAGGCAGAGTTAAGAGCAACACAAGCTTCATCCCTGGCAGTGCCCAAGGCCAGGCTGGACAGGATTTGGAGCACCCTGGGACAGTGGGAGGTGTCCCTGCCATGGCAGGGGTGGCACTGGATGAGTTTTAAGGTCCCTCAAACCCAAACCATTCTGTGATTCCACGAACATGGCCAACATCAAGGGGAAGCCCACATTAAAAACAAATATCTGTACATGATGCACCTTGAAAGAGAAGCTGAGCACGTTTATTAATACCAAAATTGAAAATTAAAAAAAAAAGAAAGCTGAATTAATGCTGGACTGGGAATTGCAGCCAGCCAGGACTTTGGCTGTGCCCTGGTGCTCCTGGTGTGCCCAACAAACCCGACAGGGTGTGCGTGTTAAATGCTGTGAGCAACTGGAAATGCAAGGCAAGAAAACAAACCTGGGTGAGAGGAAAGCACCGAGTTATGATTTCAAACCTTCAGTCCATCTGTCTCTTCCCTGCTGCTTGACCCGGTGCCAGGCACCGAGCTCCCCCAGAGTGGAATTAGAGTTGTACAAGAACAAACCTTCAAGAAATGCCAAAAAATAGAAACAAGCTCCCACTGTTTAAAAGTCCTAAAAAGAGAAACAACGTGGAACAAAGTGTTGTTCTTACCTTCCCTAAACTGTGTATTCAGCAGTGGTGAATACTGCAGCTTCCCAGAGAGACCCTGGATGTGAATTTTAGTTTGAGACACACTGAGAAAGCGACAGCTCAGAAAAAAACAAATGCAGTGCTACAGAACTGGATTTCCCTAAAACATCTTATCTGTTAAGGTGACTTTGGGTGTTGCACAATGTGAAGCAGAATGCAGAAGAGATTGATTTATTTATGGGCTAGATTTTAGTTTTCCACTAAAAAGCCAAAGACCAGCTTTTGTACAGGAATTCTTGATCCTGGCCATTGTTTATTCGAGGAGCTGTGAGCAGGAGCTGCCAGAACTGGTGAGCACAGCCCCAGCCCAGGCTTTTCTGGTGTGTCTGACACCGAAACACCTTTTACACAGCAACTGCAGGAAACCAGAGCAAAACCCTCTGTGGGGGCTCAGCCGATTGCTCTGGAGAGCTGCAATCAAGCTCTCCATTACCTGCGCTTGCAAAACTGGTACCTGGGAACCTGGAGGTGGGACTGCAGGAAACAGCGCCCTGTCCATATCCATGGCTCCCAGTTCAGACCCAGTTCCAGCTCTGCCTTCCCACCCCTGCTCAGTGTAATGCAGCTGAAGAGACCCATTAAGCCCTGGCTCAGGAAAAGTTTGGTTTGGGATCATGAGATGAGTTTAATTTCCTCTTTTGAAAATGCTCCTGATTGAAAAAGGAATTTCTTCTAGGGCTCAGGCTCTGTGGTGATCTGGCAGCAGAATTCTGTTCTGTCCTAATATTCAGGATCACTCCCAAAACCACTCCTAGTATATTTTTGTAGCATTTTTGGCAAGGTTTACCTTCACTGGTAGCCTCCAGAAGGGAATGGACAGCCTTGGCTGTTCATATGAATGTGTTTCTTATGATAAATCTGTGACTGAAGACTTTTAAAATGTTTTCATTTCAAATTAGGTTTTTGTGTTAGATCAGATTTTGACTAAATGAAATTTGCAGAGAAATTGTGGTGGTAAAAATAATATTTGGCAAATTAAAAAAAAATGTTCTTTTCAATTCCATGAGTGACTGCTTCAAAGGAGAACTGAAAACCACAGGGAATGAGGAAAAGTTATTTGCAAATAGCCATAGAAAGCAAAATAAACCTATCTGATTTAATTCCTGTTTGAAGCACACACTGATCTTCCATTTCTACAGCCAACCCCAAGAAAATAATTTATAAATTTTATATATATATATATATAATTAGTTCACTGGAATGAGGTCCTTTCAAACCCTGGGAAGATGGTTATGCTTACGACTAGAGTTGCTGAATTCTCTGGGCCTTGGCTTTGGTAGGAAACTCCTAATCCTGGAAGGGCAAACAACTCTTTCTCTGCTGTGCTGGTTTCCAGGGGTATGGTGATTGCTCGGAAGGAAAAAAAAACCAGCCAACTTAGCAAAACCCAAGTCTGCTCTGCTCGGGAGCTGAAAGCTCTTTATTCCCGGAGCCTTTGGCCACGGAGGACACCTGTGCCTGTAGATTGCTCTGGGGTGGTGAGGGGTGAAAATTCCTTCTGTCAAATGCCCCCCTGTGCAATTACAGAAAGAAATCAATCAGGAGAGAAATGCATCAAAAACTTTTGTGCAAAAGAATTGGGAGTGACAGATGGTCTGAGCCGGGAACATATGGATTTTGTCAGACAACAGGACAAAAATACGTAAGATCATGTTGTGGAGAAGTAGATGTAACCCCTGTGTGTGTCACCAAAGAGGGAAAGGAGGCGGCAGAGTGTTTCAAAACTCATCATTTTTTCTTTGACAACGATTTAGAGAAAAGTGGAGGAGAAAATACTTGGTCCTCCACCTCTGTAACTTCCCAAGGAACGCTGGTGCCAGGAAAAACAGATGGCACTGGGGTCTCTCCTGAAATGATAGTTATTCCTCTCCTGCCAGATTGCTGTGGTGTGCAAAATGTATGGTGTAAGTCACTATCAGAAAACAAGCCATTAATTAATAACATCTCAGTGCTCACAGATCAGGCAGGTGAGGGTGGCAGGCAGCTGCCTCCAAGAAGCCTGGCTGGCAGAGCGGGAGAACGGGCACGGTGAGGGATCACTCTCCCATCCCTGCCTGCAATGCAGGCATCCATCATTACAAGTAATCAAGCCTAAAAGTATTTGTCATCCCCAGGGCATGGAGCTGTTTGAGGTTCAGAGTATAAAGAGAACATCAGTGCGGCAACAAAACGATCAGTCAAGTGGAAAATGGAAAAAAAAAAGGTGGAAAAAACAGATAGTAGAATAACAGAAACATTCTAATTAAATCCTAACTGTAATTAAATTCAGTGTGACGAGACAAACAGCACTTGCAGCGTGATTTTTGCTGTCGATGCTTTTGCTGTACAACATTCACATGTTCACGTGTTCAAGCAGGAGCACAAATGCCACCTTCATTTTACTCCGAGATTTTCAGTGGGGGCAGCTCTACAGGTGGTTTGAAACTGGGGCTTTCCAGGGAAACCAGGACATGCCCTTCACCAAAGCAGAGACCAAGACATTTCTCATCATCTTCCCCACTCTTCCACTGACACTCATCACTACACGCAGAGCACAGTAGGCTTGGCTGCAAATCAGGAATTTACTAATAACAGCATAATTAAAACGAGAATTCCTTGAAGATCACTTTAAAGGTACCTTTGGCAGTAACTGTTCCTAATTAAACTGAACAAGTCTATTGAAAAAGAGTAGGTTTAGAAAGGATATTGGGAGGAAATTGTTCCCTGCGAGGGTGGGCAGGCCCTGGCACAGGGTGCCCAGAGCAGCTGGGGCTGCCCCTGGATCCCTGGCAGTGCCCAAGGCCAGGCTGGACGGGGCTTGGAGCAGCCTGGGACAGTGGGAGGTATCCTTGGATGATCTTTAATCATCCAGGTGGCACTGGATGATCTTTAATGTCCCTTCCAACCCACACTTTCTGTGGTTTTATGAACTCCAGGGTGGCTGTGGCAGGCAGAATGGGGTGGAAGAATATTTCTTTCATGGGCAAACAATTTCATGAGTGTGCAGAAATTAATCTCCCTTCATTTTGTTCAGACTTAACCAGAAATTAAAACGACGGCGAGCACTCAAGAAATATAAGCTCATTATAATGAACAGATGGCAGCTCCGTGAAGATTGGTGTGAAGAAGATCACCAGTCCTTTTGTTTACAACACATACATGTCCTGTTTTGTTTTAATTATAGTGTTGTTTTTCCACCCAGGCTATTCACTTAACAAAACAGCAAAACCACCCCCCCTCCACCACCGTGTTTGTGTCAGCAAAGCTAATAAGCAATCCACAAACTGGAACGGGGGGAAGCAAGTGCTCATGAATATTGAGAACTCTGATAGATGTGGGTCTGCCTGTGTTGTTCGGATCCATCTTGATGTCCCCTGTGAAGTCAAAAGAAGCAAGAAAGAAAATCATCTTCAATCGCTGTCTGGCCAGGAGCTCAGGGCTTTGCTACCTGGTTTTATGTTAGGCTTTGTTAAATCCATTTAAGAGTCTTATGTTCATGAGACTGAAATATATAAGGGAGGAAAACCCAAATGCTTTCCCTTTTGTCAGAGGCTGGAGGCTTAAGAGAGGATTTAAGCACTTCCTAACTCTTTTATTGTCTCATATACTTTGCACTCTAAATGGCAACATTTAATTACAGGTAATAAACACAGAAGCCCTTAATAGGATTATCAACACCAGCTTTCAGTGCCTGGTGCTGCCTGCTGGAACAGGGAAAGGTGCAATAAGTGACTGGAGCCTCAGCAGAGGGGACGCAGGACACGGAGAAATCACCACGGCGGGGTCTGAAGGGCAAGAAAAACTATTTCAGCTATTCACTGAGCTTGGTTCGAGCCTCGTTTGTGAGAACTTGCGCTGCTTCCCATGGCTGTGACACCCTCTAGTGACACAGAGCCTGTGATTCAAGGATGCTGTCATCCTGTGCCACAGAGCTGCTGCGACACGGGCTGGGGCACACGGAGGGCTGTGCCCCTTCCCAGCCCGCTGCCCACCCTCCCAGAGCTGCCCAGTGCCACCAGCACCCGGGGCTGCGCAGAGTCCGACAGCTGAAAAATTAACCTATGAACATACCATCAGCAGGCGAAAACTTGCAGTAAATTCGGGAATGAATCAGGTGAAAGCCACACCCTTCCAGGACCTTGGTTTTCTTTTAGTCTTTTTTCCTAATACAGTGCTCAGTTGGAAAAAAAAAAGCCACCTATCAATCTTCTACTTAATTTCTAACTTTTCTCAGTGTTTTATAATAAACCCCTGAGCTGTTGCAGTCTAGAAATACCCAAATTCTAATAGCCCTGCACCTCAGCTGTCAGCTGCTAATACTCTTCAGTCAGTCAGTATTAAGCAAAGTTTAACAATGTTCTCTGACATAAAAAAGCCCAAGCAAATTACTGGTTATGTTTGACTCAAACCACCATCCTTGCTGAAACAAAAATGTGGAGTCACCGGCCTTCTGACAATGATAAACTTCTGGTGGTACATTATATATTACTCAAATTAAAATAATTTAATGCTTCAGAGGAGCCCTGGGAGCCTGCAAAGTTCCAGGACTCGTTTCTGTCAGCATTACTGTCAGCACTATATACACAGCACCCCGTGCCTGCGCCGTATTTCTCGCTGGGCTTCTGCTTCCCTCAGTGAACGTGAGGGACAGAGCCCACAAAATTAACAGCTCCTTACTCTAATCTCCGGCTCCAGACCTTG
The DNA here is from genome assembly GCA_013389985.1 of Dryoscopus gambensis. NCBI lineage: Eukaryota > Metazoa > Chordata > Aves > Passeriformes > Malaconotidae > Dryoscopus > Dryoscopus gambensis. The sequence goes on along the minus strand of WEIT01030453.1, from coordinate 791,900 downwards.
TGGAGGTTGTAATCAAAGCCCGAGTGCAAAATTGTGTGGTTTTCATCACCATTCTGCCGGCTTGGCAGCATTTTGGGGGAGCACAAATGCTGACCTTGTTGGGGAAAGGTGCAGTGGGTGCAGGGTCAGAAACCGAGGCACAGGATTTTGACACTGATGCCAAAAACATGCTCCGATTCCAACTGCCAGTGTGGAAGGTCTGTGGAATGATTTTTTCAGAGTATTTAACATTTCCCAGGGCTGTGGGAATAATTTTAGTGTGCTGCAGCTGCTCTGTTCTTGTGAAATACGACCTGAGACACGAAGCTGGGAACATGTAAAACACAGGGTACGTACTCAGAGGCCATCCTTAAAACTTAGTTCCAGTGATTTACTTGTCACCACACAGTTAATCTGAGTTCCTTCAGCTGTCTTCCTCACAGAGGCAACCTTCCTTCTCCAAAAATCCTCTCCTTTTAGGATGTTTGTTCTTAGGCCTCATGGCCAAGCTCATGCTTTTCTATGACTGGGTTTGGTGCAACCCAACTCCCTGTTTTTGACAGTGATTTAAACTACTCTGGGGTACATCAGACCAGCTGTGCACCCACAGCTGTAGGGGAAAAGTGCTTTTACCTCCATACCCTCTGAACCCTCAGGTGTCTGGGGTGTGGGACAGGGCTGGCTCTAAGATGTGGTGAACTGGCGAAGCTGAAAGCAAAGATTCCCTTTCATCCATTTTTTAACAGAATCCTGCTGTAAGAAGCCTTCAAGATTCAGTCACTTGTAGATTACTCCTCAATATAAGAAATGGATCATTTATAGTGCTTACTTGTGGTCAATGTTGAGGGGAAAAAAAAAAAAACCTCAGCAAGTTGCTCTTTATGTTGCAATATCCCTTAAAATTCTCGTCAAATTATGGGGGCAAAAGAAGTTCAGTTGTGGGTATTGGTGACATAAACATAAAATTTTCAGTCAGTGACTTTCAGTGGAGAATGAGGGATGCACAGCTTTTTTTCAGGGAACCAACAGCAAACATTCCTCATCAAAAGCTCTATTTTTCATCATAGTTCAACCACTTACTTGATTCAATCACCCCTTTGGCACTCCCCACAGACAAGACTTGAAATGACCCTTCAGCTTTGTCCCCCTGGCTCTCAAAGCCTTCCCACACTGCCAGGCTGCTGTTTGCAGTGTCAGATGAAGTAAAAAACCCTTGGTGGGGTTGTCTCTCATTAAAGTGCTGGTTTTGGTGAAGGCAGAACACTTGACCTGCTTTATTCTCTCGGTTGCTGCCTTTACTCCCCTGCTTTGGTGAGCTGGCGTGAGGCCGTCACATGAGGCTTTACAAGAGCAAGCCAGCCTGGGAGATCTTTATCACAAATCCCAGGAACTCCTATTAAAAGCTTGCTTAGTTCTCTTTCTCCTCAACAACATCATAGTCCAAGCCTGCTGCTGTTCTGTATTGATTTTTGCCTCAAAATGTGAAAGCTGTGATTTCTCCTCGCCCACCTGCCTTTGTGGGCCCTCACACTCGTGTCTGACCCCACAGCGTGACAGCACTGGGTGTCAGCTGAGACTTTAATAAACTTCTGATTGCTTAGCCAGAACAATAAATAACTTCAGCTTTCGTACCCTGGCACCTCCAAAAATCCAGATCAAAGCGGCCTTTGAGATTTCACTGAGGTCTTGCAGCACTCCTGTGACCACTGCAGCCGTTGGGAGAGGGAGAAACACTGTCCTAAATGGAACAAATGAGGAAAATGTCATTACTTTTGACAACATATCCCTGTTTTCATCTCAGCAGCTTAAAATATCTGGATGAAGCATGAATTAGTAAATAAAGGAGATAAAATATTCAGTAGTATTAAAGCTTTCATTAAAAAAGAAGACAAAAGATCACTGTTTTCCAACGTGGCATGACGGCCGTAGGATTAAGTGTGATTTTTGATGTTTTTTGACATTTGCATAAAACCAACTGAACAGTTGGCTGGGTTAAGCCATGTAACTGTGGCAGTATTGCTGGAGACAACAATAATCACTATGGAGATTAAACCATTTTGTTAGATGAGTGTTTAACCTGCTACAGCCCATTCTGAATTGGTGAATTGAAACAAACTTCATGAGGAGTCATTAGAAAAGGGAGAAATAGGTATGGGAAGGCCTAAGGTGATGCTGCTGCATTGATCCCTGCTGCTGCTGGCATAAAAATGCCACTAAAGCACTGAGGGTAGATCAGGCCTAAAAAATATTGCTGGGCTTGAACGTTGACGTGGTAAAATGGTGCTAAATGTTCATCACAAAGCCCAGAAACTGCTGGGACCCAGAGCCCCCCGAGCCCCGGGCTGACCCCAGCAGGAGAGGGGGATTGTGCCCCTGTGCCCCTGTGCTCAGGTGAGCCCCCACCTGCAGAGCTGCCCCAGCCCTGGCCCAGCACAGGGAGGGCCTGGAGCTGCTGCAGAGAGCCCAGAGGAGGCTCCAGGGGATCAGAGGGATGGAGCAGCTCTGCTGGGAGCAAAGGCTGGGACAGCTGGGACTGTGCAGCCTGGAGAGGAGAAGCTTTGGGGTGACCAAATTGTGGCCTTGGTCCTGAAGGAGCTACAAGAAAGATGGAGAGAGATTTTGGACAAAGGCCTGGAGTGACAAGGGGGAATGGCTTCAAACTGATTGAGACTAAGTTTAGATTGGATACTGGGAAGAAATTCCTCCCTGTGAGGGTGTGAGGCCCTGGCACAGGGTGCCCAGAGCAGCTGTGGCTGCCCCTGGATCCCTGGCAGTGCCCAAGGCCAGGCTGGACACTGGGGCTGGGAGCAGCCTGGGACAGTGGGAGGTGTCCCTGCCTACAGGGACAGGAGTGGGACTGGATGGGCTTTAAGGTCCCTCCCAGCCCCAACCATTCCATGATTCTGTGGAATCTTGTGGATTAACACCAGGCAGTGTAGCACCCTCATGGCTTGAGGGATTTCAACTCTGGCTTTTATTCTTATATTCTGGTGAAATTTTGAGCACAACAAGTGGTGAAGCCAAAGAGAGATTTTTTGACTTGATAATGATTGGATCAGCACAGCTGATTTTGTTTTAATTTTGTTTTAAACTGCACCAACACAGTTTTTCTGGCACTTCTGGAAAAAATCAATGTACGATAATGATGGGTTCTACTAAGTGTAATCTGCTTGTGTAGCCCCTCCCACATGAATAACTTTGCATTCCTACCCATCTAGATGACATTAAAAGCATATTAATGCATTGTTTTTACCCTGTGAAAAACACAGAATGTCAAAGGAGACCCGAATTATTTATTTTCATAAATGCACTTTCTTTGCTCTAGGAATGTAGCATTTCATAAACCTCAATTTTCTCCCCAGTCACAAGTAGTAAATAACTTAACTGTATCACATTATAGCCATTTAACAAATATTCCCAGACCAGCAGCAACATTTAGCTGTGCGAAATAGATTTGTTCTGGATATAAAGCGGGGAGAGCAGGATACGCATTCCTTGGCCCTTGTGGACCAACGTGTTGGAGCCGTGCGAGATGACTTGAATTAAGATGGAGCGTGTGCACAACGAGTATCCCTGGACAGGGATGTTTACACACATTTCCTGCCAACCTCCCCTTTTCCCTCCCTCCCAAATGCAGCTTATTATGCCTCCTTTTTTTCCCCCCGATAAGTGGATTTTAAAGTTATGTCGCCGTTTTCTCACTCCCGGATAAATGTGTGTAATATATCTCTCATAAAATGTTACTACACAGATGGGACTGAGAAAACTTTTTTTTCCCTTCCCCCAGTTTATGGAGCCATCGTTAGTAATATCTACCACTTATGAATAATAAAAGAAAACGGCCTTTGGCGAGTTTTAGAGTTTTGTTTTGCTTTCTGTGGGAATCCTTGAAGGAGAGGAAAGCTCCGAAATCAACGGATCAAAGGCTGTGCTACACAATTTCCTCAGGTGCAGTCGCAGCCAGCCCTGATTCACATGGGTGATATCTCTGGCACGTGCAGCAAATCCTTTTCTTGTCTCTCCTCTTTTTGCTACCACTCTTATACCAACAGAAAATCTCAGCTGCAGTCAGCTCTCAATCTGTGTTTTTAATGAGCAAACAAAGATAAGCTTGGGTACTACTTTTATTTGGTGTGATGGATGGGCCAGAGATCCTTGTCTCTCTTTGGGGTGGCAAGTGAAAGAAGGTATTGGTAATAAATGGGAATCAACACAATCTGGAGTAAAGACTGACCAGAGGAAGAGATGGTAAAAAGATAAAGTTTCATTTTATTAGGAAATAAATGGTGAAGGGTAATTGTTTTCCGTGTAACTGGAGCTGTAAAAAATGGGAAAATCTGCCTGTTCTGGGCTATCAGTGACTCAGGAAGCTGCCAGGGGCTGTTCTGAGTGTGCTGTCCTGTTCAAATAGATTCATAAAATCTCCTGAGTGGGAAGGGACCCACAGGAATCATCAAATCCAACCCCTGGCCCTGCACTGACACCCCAACAGCCCCACCCTGGGCATCCCTGGCAGCGCTGCCCAAACGCCCCTGGAGCTCTGGCAGCCTCAGGGCCGTGCCCATTCCCTGGGGAGCCTGGGCAGTGCCAGCACCCTCTGGGGGAAGAGCTTTGGAATGTGTGAAGGCTGAAAACGTCCTTGGATATCTCACACTGAGCATTGATGCTTCAGTAGGAAAAAAAATGATAATGTGACTGGGATTTGCATCATAACTCTCAAGAACTGGTGATGTTCAAGACCAGGTCGGATGGAGCTCTGGTCTAGTAAAAGGTGTCCCTGCACATGGCAGGGAGTGGAACTGGATGAGCTTCAAGGTCAATTCCAACCCAAACCATTCCATCTTTCTGTGGTTCTGTGAACTGGAAAACGATGAACGGGAATTTTACAAAGAGTGCAAAGACACAGGAGCCAGGCAGGAATTTCAGGAGACTTAAGCAAGTTTGAGATTTGGCCCAAAGTCTTCAGTTTCTAAAAGAAAAATGAAATATTTACCTCAGTGTGTGTTTGGCAGTGCTCAAAGTTGCTTTTGTTCACGGTTTGATTTACAGAGCAAGTCTCTATCAGGCATCTGCTGCTGGATGGATTAACAACACCCAGTATTTATTTCTCAGCATGGGAAGCAAACTTCTCAGTAAAAGGAGAGAGAATAACAACGACTATAAATTGATGCAGTATTTCAAGTGAGAAAAAACCCCAGTTCACTAATCAAACAGTAAATTATTAAAACATTCCTTTCACTTATCATAACAACAAAGGACGAGAGGCAAAATGACATATATTTCTGAAAAAGAAATATACTTATGTCTATATTTATATTGGCATGCTCTGCTCCTAATTTACTGAGCATTGTGATGGAAGCTGTGAGCAAATCCGAGTCATAACTCTGCAGAGACAGGATCTGTACCTGATTTTAAGCATCTGAGTAACATGATTGACTCAAGTGGGCTTACCTGGAGGTTGAAAATTGTCTTGCAAATTCCTGTCATAGCTGGAGCCTTATTTTCTTGCTAATCTGCAAGTAGATCAAATATCAAGCCTTCAGGTAATTTGATTTAATTAGTAAGTGGTGAAATGAACAGTGTCAATATGTGAGGTAAGAGGAAGGGAGAGTTAAAAATATGGCACTTGAGACAGAAACCTGAGTGCTCTGACTGAGAATTCAGAGGGCTTTGAAAAAGTGCAGCATGATGCTATTGACTCCTGATTTAAGTCTTGTTGGGGCTTGTCTGAAATGGATTTTCAGGAGCAGGATTTACTCAGTTCTGTCCAAACAGTAAGGAAATCTTAAGCTCCCATTAATTGAATGCAAACAGATAAAATAAATACCACAGGTGATATTTGCAAAGTTGGATGCTTTCTGTTGAGAGCTGTCTGATCAAGTAAATACAATACGAGCTACTTGTTTATGTCATTTTTCTTCCTATAAAAGGAAACTAAACCTAATAATATCTATTAAATGACTGATGATGGAAAAATTCAGATATATATATATGTGTGTGTGTGTGTATACACAGGTGGGTACAGGCAAACCTCAGCTCTTCATTCCCAGCTGGTTAAACTCTGACAGTTCCCATCTGAAAACCATGTAATAATGGAAATGGAACGAATTAAATCCTCATCAGCCCAAGGACACGTGAACAAAAGCTTTTCACAGGAGACTTGGAGAAAAGGAGGCTCAGAGGGCGCCTCATCCCTGAGAGGAGGTTGTGGACAGGCGGGAACTGGACTCTGCTCCCAGGTAATGAGTGACAGGACAAGGGGAAACAGCCTCAAGCTGCACCACGGGAGGTTCAGGTTGAATATCAGGAACAAGTCTTCACTGGCAGCGTGGTTAAACATTGCAACAGGCTGGCCAGGAGTCTTGGGGTGACTTTATACTGTTGTATTCCCTATCACCGCCCCATGCCCAGACATGATCTTGAGCTTTTCTGTGCTTTTAAAACGGAGCCTGAGAGAGGAGAGAAAGAAACTGAGCGAACTTTTCATAACGGTTTTAAGGACACAGAGATTAGCTTGTTGCTGCGGGAGGAGTGAAAGAAGCACCCTTCTGGCTTCTCAGGGTTTTTTCCCCCGGCTCTGATTCTTCAGAGAGAGAGACGGAAAGGAGTTTCTTCTGGGACTTTCAGTATTTCCCTTCTTCTCTCCTGGACCTGTTCAGAACACCAGAACATCAGAAGTCCATCGGGGACCTTTCCATCAGCTTGGAGGGGGCCCCTCGCTCCGATCCACTCCGACCCTCTCCGGACCCAAGCTCCGAGGAGAGAGAGAAGGACCACACCCCACAGAAGGGCTCTGAAAATTTTCCAGCTTTCTCTCCCAGAAAGAGGTTTTATTAGTTAGTATTGTTGTTCTTTACCTGCGTGTTTGTTAAATAAATTGTTTTTTGTTTTCTCTTTCACATTTCTCCAAGGAAAATAATTTTTTTTCCTGGACCTGCTGGGGGGAGGGGTGGCTATACCCTGCCTTCCTTTGAGGAGATGTTCCTTTTGGATGTGTTCCCTAGATTTGGCCTAAACCACCACACCAGGGAAGGGGTGGAATCACCCTTCCTGGAAATGTTAAAACACCCGAGTGGGTGTGGCACTTCATGATATGGTTTGGTGGCCGTGGGGGTACTTGGTCAAAGGCTGGACTTGATGATTTTGGGGGTCTTTTTGAGCCTTATGCTTCTGTGGTTCTCTGAAGGGAGCTGGGATGCTGCGCCACCTGTGTCAATCATGCTGAAAATTTCTAATCGTGAATGATACAAAATTGGGGTTAAACCTTCTGTCCTGAGCTTCTGCGGGTTGTAACACTGAAGACCTTGAATGACAGCAAATGGCTTCATGGGGGAGGCAGAGTTCGGCTCCTGAAGGGGTAATGGACATGGTTTTATCTCACTTCAGCTTTCAGTTTTCCACTTTGTTTAAAATATCTTGATATGAAATTGGTGAAGTACAACCTGCCCTCTTCTTTACTAGCAAAGCTTTGAAACAAATCTCTGCAAGTGATTTAGTAAGTATAAATAATTTTATGCTGAAGCCTCAGAACTGCAACCTGCTTTGCTCTTGCTTTACCTATTTAGAAACTTCATCCCCAGCCCTGTGTGTTTACCCTTTTTGAACCCTTCTCTGGCACCCAGGGCATGAAGCTGTCTGATGCAGAATCCAGCTGGGCATGCCTGGAACTATTGATCCATCAGGAATCCGAGGAGGATTCCACCATCAGCTGAATCAAAGGAGCTCAGGCACTCACAAGAGAACTAATTGTGCTGCTTGATCTGTATTCTCTGTGCACAGAGCAGTGTGCAGAGCGGGGTGACTGCTCAGGGCAGGATTCCTCGTAATCCACCTTCTCCATCCTGCTACAAAGGATCTGTAGCAGAACAAAATTATTTTCAAGAAAGGCTCCTTACATTGTTCCTAGTCAATCTTTAATCACCTTTAGGTTTCCTGGATGTCTTGATATAAATTTTCAGTCCTGAGAAGATTTATCTGCTAAAGGTTCAGAGTTACTTGTGTAATGAATTCCCATGTTCTTTAAAACTCCTAATCAATGAAGATACATTTCCAAAATGACTTCCCATAACATACCTTGTGTGCTGCTGGCTCCTGAGAGAGCCTGGAGATTTATGGCAAACATCATTTTCAGACTTCACAAACTTCCAAAGTTACAGATTGCCTGTGAACAGAGTTTGTTACCCCGTTGTGCTGCAGTCTCACGTCTTTCTTGTGGATAAACAGGAGAAACCAGAGAATATTGCACCTGGCTTTGATAAATTCCATTCAAATTGAGCAGCAGTGAAAAGAACAGGAAATTATTGCTTATTTTATTAATTTCTAGTCCAGCTAATAAGAAACAAATCTTCTTCCTAGAACCTGCATTATTTTGTTACCACAGTAGTGTTTTAACAGCATTTCTCTGAAATATTAACCAGAACTTAAACACTCTATTGGCACATTAGGTTTTAATTTCAGACCAATTTTAAATCCCAAACCACAGGGATTATTTTTTTTGAGACAAGTCCATTCCTCTGTGTGGGTACAAGTGACTGTAAGAATGACAGGAAAAGAGGACGTGCTTCTCATATCCCATACAGGAGCTGACTTTCACTGTGGAAACTTTCCTTGACCTTGGACGTCAGCAGTCTTTGTTTTAATGGAATTCATCATTACAGTGCCTCATTTTGCTGGTTCTAATTCAACTGAAAAGGCAATTTTCTTTGATGATGCATGTTATTTATTCACTGTAGAAAAGAAAGCAAACAACTATTTTGGGAAGCAGGTAGTTTTCCAAGAAACTGGGCACAAGGGATTCATTTACATGAGCAAAACCAATCTACTTTTGAAAGAGAAGTAAGAGTAACTTTCCATCATTTTCTCAAAGCAATGCTGCTAAATTTAGTTCTGAAGACTTTCAGGTTTCTGGAGCTTTCAAAGCCAGGACATTCATTTTATGTTAAGGGTCTTCAAGACCTATTCAAAGCAGAGTTAATTGCATCCTGCTTTTGTTTGTCACTGTGGAGAAGAGGGTCTTTACAGGACATTTACAGGACGTTTAAGGTACATATTCTCTACCAGAGAGTAGAGATCAGTGCACATTAAGTGAGTTAAAGATCTTTTTGTTCATCAAAGTTGAACTGTCTTATCCAGATACGTTTTTATTAAAGCTCCTCTAAACTATATTAAAGCCCTGCAGGCTCCTGGCTCCTCTGCAGTTGGAATTCTTATCTCCTGTGGTCTCAGGGCCACAGAGAAACAGAGTTTCCAAGGATGCAGCCAGGGAGCCACTGGTGCAGCTCCTTTTGGAGACAGCCAGGGTTTTGCTTTTAATTGGAAGCACCCCAGCACTGCTGTGTGACAATGTGGATTGCCCGGCTCTAACGGGAGCACAGCCCGACAGAATCGCTCTCCTGGCATAATGAAAGATATCAACTGGAGAGAATGACCCTGCAGGATGGACTGATTCTCACTCACTGTTTCTCACTGCCAGTTTCTGTTCCTCACTCTTTCCGTGTGGTTGGACAGCTCCTGCTCCACGTGCTGGAGATAACGCAGAGAACAACTTGGGGCTGTTTAAAACCAGTGGGTTTTTAATCTTAGCCCACGAACAACAACTTCAAAATGTAAAGCAAATGACCTTGAACTGCAATGCTGAAATCAGCGTGTGCTGCCTTGAAATGCTTCTCAAGATTTCAAAGAATCCCAGAATGATTTGGGTTGGAAGGGACCTCAAAGCCCATCCAGTGCCCCCCCTGCCATGGCAGGGACACCTCCCACTGTCCCAGGCTGCTCCCAGCCCCGTCCAGCCTGGCCTTGGGCACTGCCAGGGATCCAGGGGCAGCCACAGCTGCTCTGGGCACCTTGTGCCAGGGCCTGCCCACCCTCACAGGGAAGGTTTTTCCCCTAATATCTCATCTAAACCTACTCTCTTTCAGTTTTAAGCCAATTTCAGAGAATCCTTCATTCAAGGAGTTTTCAGCACTGGAGATCCCTTAACCTTCCTTCATCCCTCCTCCCTCTGGTCTCCATCCAGGTCTAGCAATGGAAGTAAAGGTCAAGCAACACTTTTCTTCCCATCCTGGAAGGAACCTGCCCAGGGAAAGTTCCTGTCTTTTACCCTCCTGCATTTCCTCAAAGATCCAGTTACATCCAACCTTGTAATATCAATAATGAAAGATCCAATTTGAGCTCACAGGAGCTCCTTGCACAGGAATTATCTGTGAATCCAGGGTGTGCAATTGGGCCCAGAGGAAAGGCTGTGATCAAACCCTTCTCCTGTCTCCATAAGCACTTCAAGTCTCATCACTGGTAACTGCAGGTGGAGGCTTTGCTCCAAAATTCCCTCTCCCACTCCACGTGTGACTGACAGCTCTGAAGCGCAACAAGCCGTGGAAGGATGTTAGGACACACAAGTGGAAGCAAGTAGGTCATGTTTCATTGAGAAAAGTAAGACTTTGAATAGTGTGAAAATCTATTAGCAGTCAGGTCAGGCCGGGAGCTACGGCCTGGGAAGTGAGAGGGAAGTGTGATGCTGAGAGCAGCAACGACCGTTCTTTCTCCGCTTGCGGGAAGCCTAATGAATGTGTGAGCGGAAAAGGAATCTTATGCTTGGAGAAACTGGTGTAGGAAGAATATTCCTGGGAAAAACCCTTCTAGAAATACATCAGATGATGTAATGGTACAGAGAAATTTGCGGGTTAATCCTGTGTGTCATCACTGGTATTCTCTGTCCAGTTTTATAGACTTAGGCACGGATCCACTTCCTGATTCTCCCTACTGTTATCATGGTCTAAATGCCTTTAAAATTTTATTTATTATTTCTCTGCGAATTTGTACTTTAAAAGGTTTAATTTTTGTCCAGTTTTCTTGGAATTTTATCAATCCTATATGCTATTAATTTTGCTGGAAATGTTCAATCCCAGGCTGGACGGGGGTTTGAGTGGAAGGTGTCCCAGCCCATGGCAGGAGGTGGAACTGGATGGGCTTTAAGGTCCCACTCAACCCAAACCATTCTGGGATTCTATGGAAAACATTATATAAAACCCTGTAGCAAAGCAATCCCTATAAAGCATTGGAAAAGAGGGTCCTGATTACCGAGATTGTCTAAACATTCCTCAGTTCAGATTTGGAGAGCTGTTTATTGAGTTTTAAAATTATTTATTGGTATCATTTTTCATCATCCCAGTTATTTCACATTTAGCCAGCCAAATACTGGTATTTTTAATTAAAACTGTTAATTAAATTCTTAATAAAAAATGTGGCATATGTGGAAATATGCTGATGCTTCAGCAGTTTGTACTTGAATGTTTAAAAAAAATTAGCATTTCATAATTCCCTGCAGAACAGAAAATCTGATTTTCAGCTCTGATCAATATTTGCATGTTTTCAAAATCCTTCTTAAATGTATCTGAAAGAGTTGTGTAGGGATTTCTTTCCCAGGTAAAATGGTTAAATATTCAAGGTATAAGTTTTTCAGCTTTCTTGTGTTGGCTTTGATGCCTTTCGAGGTATTTTCCTTTTGGAAAAAAAAAGAATCTATTCGCTATAAAAATTTACTCAGTTTTAGAAATTGGTTTTATGTCAAGGATTTAAATGGGTTTAATGGAGATTTATGCCAATGAAGGTGAAAGAAGAACCAGGAGAATCTTTGTAGAAGGATGTAAAAGGCTGAGTTCTCCAGGTGGGGATTTACCCTCCAAACCCTGCTCTATTCAACAGAGAGTGAAACATTGAACAGAACAGATCATCTTAGAGTGGAACAGATCACTCTGGATGGTTTATTCCTGTCTTCACCCAGAACAAAAGACTTTCACACTGTGGAGGAAGCACACAAGGAGTTTAAGCTCCAAACTTGTAATTGAGTGAAGTCGGGTGAAATGAATCCAAGTTACCATCTTTAGCCCAGTATCTGCCATTGTCTTGTTTCAGCAATAGACTCTGGGAGTTTCAAAGGATCACAGGATCACTGAGGTTGGAAAAGAGCTCCAGAATCATCGAGTCCAAGCTGAGACCATCCCCTCTGGAGTTTCAAAGGATCACAGGATCACTGAGGTTGGAAAAGAGCTCCAGGATCATCGAGTCCAAGCTGAGACCATTCCCTCTGGAGTTTCAAAGGATCACAGGATCACTGAGGTTGGAAAAGCCTTCCAGGATGATTGAATCCAAGCTGTGCCCGATCCCCAGCGTGTCCCAGCCCAGGGCACTGAGTGCCGTGCCCAGCCCTTCCTTGGACACCTCCAGGGATGGGGACTCCCAGTAGGACGCTGCTGTTACTCCCTTGATTTCAGGGGCCTACTCCTTATCTACATCCAGACCCACCAGAAGGAATCCAATTCCCCCAATTCCCCCTTTCTAGCAGACCTTTCATCTGCTAAATCTCACCTTTAGCTTCAGTTTCTCCAGCTTCTCTTAGCTCTGTGTTGAATGACAGGTTTATGATTAGAGGACAACAGAAATGTTCAGGGAAAGAGAAGCGCTGGCTCTAACCTTTGGTGTTCTGGTACCAAGAGGTTTTTAGACCTTCAGATGTTCCATGACCCATTTTAGAAGAAAAGTCCTACCTAAAATTCTTAATAAAGTTTCAATAAGCAGCGAGTTTGCAAAAAATCTTCAAAATGCCCAGACCCTGGGAAATCTTCCCATCCCTAATTGGGATTCAGCAGTTCCTTCACTGTCAAACGTGTGATAAATGCCAAAGCAGCAAGAGCACGTTCTGCTCAGTGTGAAGTTAAAGGCATGTTTGCCTTTAGACCTCGGAATTTAATATACACGTTTCTAAGCCAGCCTTATTTTTAATGCCTTGGTCTGAAGGAAAAATCTCAAGATTTTATTTTTTCCCTTTTTTTCCCCACACACTATTAGCTTGTCTGCTGGGAACAAAAGCACAGCTTGTACACGAAGTGAAAAAAAAAAAACCCTTTTTTTGCTACCCTAAAGTGTGGATTTTTAATAGCATGGTATTGAAAGTTCAATGTCAGCAGCATTTACTCTCCAGATGATCGAGAATTCAAACAATTCACTGCACCTATTTGCATATGTAACTGACAAAATGTCATTTCATCTGTCCCAACAAAGGAAAGGAAAGATTTGAACATTAATTTGTATTTTTTGAAAATGAAAAATCTTCTGTGGTGCTCCCATTAATAGGCAGAAAATAAAGAACTGAAGTTTTCCAGCCTTTTATTCACCTTTTTGCTTCCTTTTTTTAAAGTCAAAGAATATTGTGAAAATAAAATGAGAACATCACAGGCTGATCTCCTGGTACTTAAAACTTCTGTTATCACTTACTCACCTTGTTAGAGACAGTAAGAAGTAAAAAGAAAGACACAGATTCTCTTGTGTGAACGCCCTTTCTGAAGGCAGAGGACCCTTCCTGCATCTATTTTTCTGGGCATTTATCCTGGAGGAGAACCTCTGGTCAAAGAGAGAGAGTCCTCCCCAAATCCTCAGGAACAAAAGGTTACAGGGGAACCAGGTTCAGATCCAGGCTTTGTTAGTGGTGGAAGAGATTTGACCTTGAATATTCTCCATCTCGGGAAAGAAAAACATCAGGTTTTCAGAGAGAGAGAAAAACAGCTCAACCACAGGCCTTGCTGATATAAACCTCCCTATTCCCCTTCTTCATTTCTGCCCCGTATTTTAAGAACACGTGCAAAAGATCTTCTCGTTTTGTTGGAAAAAGGGTGCACTTCAAAGCTACCAACACTTTGTAACCATAACTCATAACTCTTGCTTACCTTGAAACATCGGCTTTGAGAAACTCTGGAAAAATGCTATTTTGAGTCTGAAAAGTCTCACAGGAGCAGTGTCCTTAGGAGATGTTCTGTGGTCCTTGTGTTTAGTGTTGATCAGTCACTGCCAGCACTGCTGAGCAACTTGGGCCAGACAGGGCTGGGAAGCCTCAGCCAAGGTGTTCCTGAAATAAATATGGGCAGGACTGCAAGTCCTTTAAAAGCCTTTATTAAAAGTGATCAGCTTGGGTTGGGTGCCCGGCAGGCTGCGCACACCTCCGCTGCTCCCAGCTTTGATGTGGGGAAGGAGGAATTCGGCCTTGCCACTCAAAGTGATAAAGCCGGGCCTGCTCTCCTCACAGGGGAGTGGCCAGGAAGGGAATTTCAACTCTTCATCGGAGGGGGGCTGCTCTCAGTCAACCCTCTTATTGTTTGTGGTGATCAAAAAGGAAACCCAAAAGCTGACCAGGTGATGTTCTCCTTCCAACTGATCGTGTAATTGGGTTGATTTTTCTTAAAAAGTTTGTTGGCTCGTTTATAACTTGTTTTTTCTAGGGGTTTGTGTTTCTCCCAAGAGTCCTTTTGGCTTTCGTTTGCATATCAGGTTTTCTGTTCTTTTCTTCTTTGGTATCTTCAGACAGGCCTGGGGGGGGAATAGCTAGGCAACGGGGAAAGGGTAAAGGGGGCCATAAATTCCTACATTAGTGTGCGCTGATAAGGAGTAAGGTACAAGAAGTGGGGTTTTTTACAACAACAGGGTAATCAGCAGTAACTGTTAATAAAGGACGAAATATAACATTCAGGTAACGAATAATAAACTACAATGAAGTATAAAATGAATGGGTAATTGTTAAATTGATGATCTGGTCTCTTATTTATAACATTCCCTCAGCGCAGCATACCCAAAACCCCCCATTTTAATGCACATTAAGAATCAAGACTGATTTCTAAGGACTTCTAGCAATTAAAAGCTTAATTGAGGTCTTGACTGGCCTAAGCCACAGGAGTTGTGAGTTATTAACCCCGGCCATAAAATTATAGAATTGTCTGGGTGGAAGGAACTTAAGGCTCATCCCATCCCACCCCCTGCCATGGCAGGGACACCTCCCACTGTCCCAGGCTGCTCCAAGCCCCGTCCAGCCTGGCCTTGGGCACTGCCAGGGATCCAGGGCCTCACCACCTCTGCATCATTCACTCCGTTATCTTCTTTTGTCCTTGCTCCGTCGCTGGTTTGCCAGAGAAAGATGTTTTCACCTTGAAATGCTGCTGTGATGTGGCACTTGGCAGCTGCTATCTCTGCCTGGATTTCACCCCTGAAACCCTCAGTGATTAGAGAAATTAGTGTTACAGACGGGTTTGGAGAGTGTTTTGGAGATAAGAATGAGATAAGCTGCTAACTACCCAGCAGATTAATAGCCTGAGCTCTTGGAAAAACACATATTCCACCAAGTGCCAGCTGATTTGCAGGCAATCTTGGTGCCATACTCTGTTTTAAGGTATTTAGGAAATTTACTACTTAAGTGAGAGTTAAGCTGCTCTAGCTTTTCTAGCAGAGAAAATTCTTATTGTTTCTTGATAGATTTTGTGGAGATTTAGGGGGGAAAAGGTAGTTTTATGTTTGTTTGGTTGGTTTTTTTCCACTCTTTTTGGGTTGCACTGGACATGTCACTTCCATCCTGACCGGGGGTGATGTTGGGACCGAGGGTGATCACCGGACCTGTCCTTCTCAGGAAGCTCCAGCTGCAGAGATGAGCCCCAGGCTGAGCTGTGAGCCGTGACCCTGCCTCAACACTCCACCCCCGAGTGTTCCCTCTGGGAATTTTTTTTCTTTTTCCCTTCCAGAGAAATTTTCTTGCCTATCTCAGCTGACTCCCTGGAAGTTTAACTCAGCTGCAGACCAAAATCAATCCAGAGATTCAATAACAACACGGACCACTCAGCAAACAGGCTAACACTTGAACATGCACTTAGGTGAGCCAAACCCCCTGATTTTCATGTATTTTTTTGTCTGTGACAATGGTTAGAGTACAAAAGCCTAAGAAGGCAGATCAGATGAAGGAGAAGATGCTGAAAGATGCTCAATGGGAAAAGAAATGCAAGGTGTTAGGGGAGAGCAAGGCTGGTGCCAGCCTCCCCCAGAGGTGTCACCTCGTGCCCCGCGGGGTCTCCGTGGGCTGAGCTGACTGATAAAAGCAGACACATGCTCTGCTCTTGCTGAAAAAAAAGCAAGGAATGGGAAAAGTTTGTCTCCTCTGATTACCTGGCAATCCATACAGAGCAATGTTTATTTTCAGCACCGACTGCCTGGCTCAAGTTCAGGAATAATCCACAGAGAGGTGAAGCATCCTGGCTGTGGGCAACGGGTATTTTCCTCGCCTGATCCTCTGAAATTTCTGTTCTTTTCCACAAAGCAGAGCAGTTTCAAGAACAGAGGAGTAAAAATACAACTGACAGCACCTTCATAAACCTGTTAAATTGTTTATTAGAATCACAGAATCATAGAATCACAGAATGGGTTGGGTTGGAAGGGACCTTGAAGCCCATCCCAGTCCCACCCCACTCCATAGGCAGGGACACCTCCCACTGTCCCAGGCTGCTCCAAGCCCTGTCCAAGCTGCTGTGAGCAGCCACTCCACTATCCCAGCTCTGCTCAAGGAACCACTTCTGAGCATTTCCAGCAGTTCCCTGCAGCTCAGCCCTCTGTGTCATCACCTCCCTTCCCAGCTCACACCTGCAGCTCAAGGAATCTGCCTCAGCATGGCCCCAAGACTTCATTAACAAATGAAAAAGGAGATCGTTTTATTATTAGTTCTAAGAAGGAAAGAAACCTCCAAAACCTTCCACAGCTTGCTCTCTTACTGACAAAACATCCTCAAGCGGTGTGGAAACCGCAGAGAGGAAGGGTCCTTGAACCTGCGCTTTTCCTTTGGCTCCGGCAGATAATGACGGTGATGGCAAAGCCCCGCCCCTGTAATTGCACCAAGGGGGTTTGTAACCACTTGCAGGTTGGGATCTCTGTGGGCAAAGGCAGGATTATCCAATTTCCTGGGTAGAGACCCCTGCTTCGTGCCACAGCCTCAGTGCAGCTGCCAATTAAGGGCAAAAAGGAAGTTCAACCCCATTAGGAGTTGGGAAAGAGGATGGGTGGTGGGGTCGGGTTCCTTAGGGATTTAATTGTCTGCATTTGCAGCTTGAAGCATCCCGTGAAGGTGGTGGTTTGGACTTCCCCACTGGGAACAGTGGTGCTGAGGGTGAGTAGCTCAGCTGGGGCTTGCTGTGGAGGCCTGCTTCAAGAGTTAAGTGTCAGTTTTGAACTCGTCAAGCTGGTCGCTGTTAAATTGGAGGCTGTGCGATGCTTTGTATCCCCATGTGCTTCTCCTCTGCTGCTCTCAAAGCGATTGGGTAACAATTCTAACTCCCCCGAGGTTAAAAACTCTGCCAATTCCCCTTTATAAGGTCATAAGAGGAAATGTAGCCAAAGGAAGCAGTTCCCAGGTTATTTTCTTTTGGGATTAATGACGCCGATGACAATACCTGGAAAGGCATGGCATGCAGGAATTAGAATTGTGTAAGCAATGAAGTCTTAGGTTAGCTTTATGTCTGAATTCCTGCCTTCCCCGGCACTACCTCATGTATAATCTCTAAAACTTTCATTATCTTCTCCAAGTTTTGTCAGTGGCATGTTCACAGCTGTAAAATGCCACAATTATGCAGATTCTGCACGGCCTTTAGCCTTTGCATGTTTAAGGAGAATGCAATAAGTTGTTTAAGCAGTCCCAGAAATCAGGGATAATATCACTTGACCCAGCTGGCACAGGCATAAAAGACTATGGGAAGCAGCTACTGAAAAAAATGGGCTGCTTGCTAAAGAGCATTCGCTTTGAATCCCAGAAGCCTGAAAATAATTTTGTGTGTGTGGCTCTCTCAAAGCACTGCAAATCTCGGGGATTTGTTTGCATTCAGAGCTGTGTTCAGCTCAGTGCAGGAAAGGCAGCTGTGGTGCTTTAGGGCTGTTGATTTTGCCATGGGAACTTGCACCTTTTGCTTTCTGCTGTCATATTGTTGCCTTCCCTGTGGTGCCTGCACTTGAGACGCAGAAATGATCAGAAGGGATTTTATTTTACCCTTGTCTGTGGGAGAGCTCAGGGGCTCTGGTGAGGAAAAGATGATGTGAGAAGACAGGTCCCTGTTGGTCTGAAATGGTGAGCTCCTTGTGGAGCCTCTGCTGGCTGCAAGCGTTGGCAGTGGAGCTGAGCCTGCAGCAGTTCACCCCCAGTGAAATGAATACGGGCAGGACTGCGAGTCCTTTAAAAGCCTTTATTAAAAGTGATCAGCTTGGGTTGGGTGCCCGGCAGGCTGCGCACACCTCCGCTGCTCCCGGCTCCGACGNAGTTCTCCTTCTAATTGATCGTGTAATCAGGTTGATTTTTCTTAAAAAGTTCACTGGCTCATTTTTGACTTGTTTTTTTCTAGGGGTTTGTTGCTTTTCCCAAGAGTCCTTTAGGCTTTCGTTTGCATATCAGGTTTTCTGGTTTTTCCTTCTCTCTGGTATCATCAGACAGGCCTGGGGGGGGTGGCTGGGCAATAGGGGGAAGGGTAAGAGGGGTCGTAAATTCCTTACATTAACATATGCTGATAAGGAGTAGCTTACAGGAGTGGGGTTTTGGGGTTTTTTTTGTTGTTCTTTTTTTTGCAACAACAGCAGTAACTGCTAATAAAGGACAAAATATAACATTCAGGTAACGAATAATAAACTACAATGAAGTATAAAATGAATGGGTAATTGTTAAATTGATGATCTGGTCTCTTATTTATAACACCCAGCACTGGGTTAGAGGGTGTCTGTCATGATGGGTCACTGGCATAAATCCTAAATCCTCTCTGAGCTGTCAGGAGCTGCCCCAGTGCGGGGTTTGTAGGAGGGGCTGAGCCCTGCTGCTTCCCACAGTCACCTGCTCTAAATTGGATCTCGGTTTGCTCGAAACTCAGTGAAAAACTCCGTCCTCTTCGTGCCACTAAATCAAGTTTCAATTTGCAAAGAAACCTGACAGCAGCTGAATTTTATCTTGTTTTATATTTGATTTCATCTTAACTTCAAGATTCTGCTTGCTACACCATTCAGTTTTGAAAGAACCATCAAACACCTCTTGCAAATAATTCAATAGAGCACAGCCACATGTGAAAAGATCTCAGCAGACGTATTTAACCTTGTGAATCAGTTTCATTTCCTACATGTTTAGGGCTTTATGAAAATTCATGTTTTTATCTGCATCTCACAAATTCTTCATTGTATCGGGGCTTTTTCATTGAAAAAAAGTTCAAAAAGCTTGACTGATATTCTAATGAGTTCTTCTGCTGAATGCTGATCAGCATTAATGGGCAGACATTCCTTGTAGCTGCTGTTTGACTTGAATGCTGTCAAAATAATCGAGGTTGTTACTCCTGCACCTCCAATTTACTCTCGTTAATGGCGCTTTAGTCGTTTCTGAAATCATCCTTCAAAGATGATTTTAAGTGACATCTGTGTAGGCCTAAAGACCTGAATTGCCTTCTAAATCATATCCACTTGTGCCCAGGGATTTAATTAAAATATTTTGAAGTGCAGAAAGAGGAAAAAAGCTTTGGAAGAGCTGGAAATAAGATTTCCCCCTACCCCCAGTCGGCAGCCGTGCTTGGAGAGACTGGGGACTGCTCATAAATATGCTCTAATTGCCTTAATGAAGTACATAATCACATGATGTTGGAAAAATAGGATGGAGGTGATGTTTAATGGGATGAAAGAGTCTCTGCTAGTTCTAATTAAAAGCTACAATTTCCAGGCTCTCATATTCATCTTGAAACTTCTGAATTTTGGGTGTAGGACTGACATTTTGCACCTCAGGGTTTTACAGTTTATTAAAACACACAAGCAACTTAGCAGGGTTTTACCCCACTTGGGCAATCCCAAATTCCATTGCCAAAGCAGATTATTTGGATTTAGAGGAGAAATAAGGGACAAACAGACAAGTGCTGGCATGGGTTAGGAATTTAAAATAGCTCAGAACTTTACTGTCCTATAAACTCAGGTAAAGCATTGACCAGAGAAGGGTTTTCTGCTATTTAAAGGCTATTTAAAAGCTATTTAAAGGACATTTAAAAGGAGAACGATGCTGTTTAGTGGGAATGGTGGTATTTGGTGGAAGGTTGGGCTCGGTTATCTTGGAGCTCTTTTCCAACCTTAATGATTCTGTGAAAATAAAAAGAGCCAAGATGCAGGACTGTGTTCTTAGTTAACCCTTGCTGGGTTAAGGGCAACAAATACTGAATTCTCATGCCTGTAAAAACTCTGTTCTTCACGTGATCAAGCTCAGAGTGAACCCTTTCTACTGCAGTTGTCCCAAATTGCCAGGAATTTGGATGATTAAAGATGGAAAAGTCCTTAAGCTATTGTTGCCAGGGGAACTGGCACCTTCCCATTCCTCTGCTGAGAACAAATGTGTCCCTTTTATTCTAAGCAAAGGGAAGTGATGAATCAATTGAAGCCCATGTTCTGCTTGGAATGTTACATTTTCCTTGCCGTGCTCCATGGCAGGAAATGATGGGAATGGCCTCACTGTGTTTTCAGAAGCAGAGAAGATAAATCTGAGGTAAACAACAACAAAAAAATCTTTCAGTTTTTACATGTCATTCTTGGGAGTTGTTGTTCATCCTTCATCCCAGGTGAAATATCTTTAGAAGTTTCCAAGGAAAAGATTGATGTTGTGTACTGAGCTGGATCCACTGCAAAGGGTGTCCTTCTCTGGGAAAGACCTGCCTGGTCCAGCATCCCCCTTCATGTGCAACTCTAGTGAATGGAGAAATTGCAGCTGAGGTCTCTCGAAGTTCTTAAATTTTGAGTTGTTCCTTAGCACAATCCTGTATAACTTCAGTGACGTTTTCTTCCTATCCCTTTGCTCGGTTTTGCTTTGGTTTTTGTTTCTTGTGGGGTTTTTTTGGGGTTGTTTTTTTTTTGGGTTTTTTTTGGTTTTTTTTTTTGAGATTGAAGAAGTTTTCATTAGGTTCTTCCTGGTCACAGGAGATGTAATGGACAGATCACAACCAGGAACAGCTGGACAATGTCTAAGTGAAACTTGTCAGGAAGTGACAAAAATCTTCAACTGCATTGAGAAAATAATAAAAAAAACAAACAACCAAATAAAAGTTACAAACAAACATAAAAACATAAAAACATAGGAAACCCCAGCTAACAAGAACCAAACCCCCCACAGTCCCTCCCTGAACATTTCCTTCATCCTTCCTTTCCTTAAGGAGATCTCATGCTTATCCCTCTCTGTGCCACAGCATCCACTGGTGGTTGTAGGCTGTAAAAGCTCTTTCCTCTACTATTTGACAAAGAAATAAGAAGGAAAAATGCAAACCATTTTTCTTTGTACTCTCATCACATTTCCAAGATTATATCTGACCCTTTTTTTTTCTTTCTCTAATGGTCTTGAGCACTAAAACTTCCATGATTGTGTCTTTCAGGCACTAACTATTGGTTTAACAGAAGTCCTCACAGGGTATTATATTCCTGAAATATATATGTTAACCCATATCCATATAACAACATTAATTTTTAAAAAGTTTGGATGTTCATCTTATCAGAGAAGTGCTTGAAATAAAATAAAAAAGAATAAAAGAGTCAAGCTTAAGATACAGAACACTTTTTGTAGAATATGGGACAAAGGAGGATATTAATGTTTGAAGTGATTTTAGCTTTCCTGCACTCTTTGTGTGTCTTTAGCATTCTCTGCTCTCTCTAATCTCCACTGCATCACTCAGTTCTTTTAATCCTTTGTGCTGCACTTTCTGGGTATCGAATGTGCTTTTTGATGCTCAAAACCCTTCA
This sequence comes from Dryoscopus gambensis, assembly GCA_013389985.1. Lineage (NCBI taxonomy): Eukaryota > Metazoa > Chordata > Aves > Passeriformes > Malaconotidae > Dryoscopus > Dryoscopus gambensis. Next base: position 770,342 of record WEIT01030453.1, on the reverse strand, counting down.
CTCTCAGACATTTGCTCTTCAACAGAGCAGTTTTGATACATGGATAGAGAACAAGAATAAAGAAGTGCAAACAGTGTAAGGAAAGTCAGGAGTGAAGGCAGAAGAAAGGGGCTCTAATGAGAAAGATGGTGAAGGTACTGTGCCGGCATTGAGAGGAGATAAAAGTCCCTGCAAAGCTTCAATAACAAAGTATTTGTTATTCTAAGGAGCTCAGCATCTAATGGCAAGCAGTGGTCTTGGAGCTCTGCAAGGCCCACCCCCAGGATTTCAGCTCCTTCTCAGCTCCTGCTGAGAATGAAGGAATGATTTGCTCAGGCTTGAGTGAAGCTGTGGAAGTGTGAATGGGGCCCAGCACGATCTGAGGGGAGGACAAGGCAAACTGTGCATCTAAACTTGGCCACAGCCCTTGTCCTCATCAGGGCTTTGCTCCAGGATGATGGGCACTCACTTCAGTTATCCTGGAGTTCCCTTGGGCTCTTCATGGAATCACAGAATGGTTTGGGTGGAAGGGACCTTCAGGATTATTTCATTCCACCCCCTGCCGTGGGCGGGGCCACCTTCCACTATCCCAGGCTGCTCAACATCCCATCCAGCCTGGCCTTGGACACTGACTTTCCAGCTCCCTGGCTACTCTCTGACAAAGCTGAGCACTTTAATGTCCCTTGTCTTACTATAGCTGCCTATACTGGAGGGAGTCTCCATTAGGGCAGCAGCTGCTTTTAGCCAGAATTCCTTCCCTTGTAGTTTTCTGAGGTGACCGGTGTTGCTCTACTCCAGGGATTCTTCCTTAAAATAGTGTCCTAAAAGAGCTTTGTCATCTTTGGAGACTCAACATCTCAATAACTGAATAACTTGTCAATAACCTTTCACTGCACAGCCCAGCAGTGCAAAGGTGTCTGACTGCAAGGCCCTTGTGAGATGAAACTCATGTAACCTCCAGACCAGGATAGAAGTGTGAATCCCAGAATATCCTGAGCTGGGAAGGACCCACAGGGATCAGAGCCCAGCTCCTGGCCCTGCACAGAGCCCCCAACACCCCCACCCTGGGCATCCCTGGCAGCGCTGCCCAAGCTCTCCTGGAGCTCTGGCAGCCTCGGGGCCGTGCCCATTCCCTGGGGAGCCTGGGCAGTGCCCAGCACCCTCTGGGGGAAGAATCTTCCCTAAAATCCACCTTAAACCTGCCCTGACCCAGCTCCAGCCATCCATGATCTTGCCTCACAACTGAGTGCTCAAACATGAGCACTTTTGCTCACAGCAGATTGTCAGTAGTTCTACCTTGAAAAGCCAACATCTCTCTTGCAAATAATCTTTTATAGAAGATGGACCTGAAATTAAGATCTTAGGGAACTTTTAGGGACCTAATTATGGGCCTCAGAAAAGGTGTATCACCTGGATTATAAAGCTGATCATGCTAGTGGCACAAGGAGAAAATCGGAATTAACTGAGGGAACTATAGTTTTCAGTTGTACTTTTTATCACTCAGAAGGCTCATTAAAGAAACCATAAAGACTTTAAAAACCATTCCAGGAGATTTCACTTTTTAACATTGAAAAAGGAGCAAGATATGGGGAACAAAAAAAGCCAGTGAAGTTCTCTTTGTCTGAGCTTGTTATCTGCAGGTAAATTTTTCACTGGGTTCATTTCACTTTTAATTCTTAATCTATATTCAAGCCTAAGTGTAATAGCAAGTGGAAAAGAGGGGAATCATGGAAGATGTGTCTTTGGGAAAAAAGAAAGCCACTTGGTAGATTTTTTTCCCCTCATGTGGAGTGAGGATTTTTCCATAAAGCAAAGGAGCTTCTAAGCATTTGGATTAAATTTGATGCCAAATTTTATAATATATATAAACTAAAATAATGATGATATAGGGGAGGTGTTGTAATAACACACACATATGTTCTAGGAAGCAAGAAGAGCAGAGTTTTTCTTCTTCCAGGAACAAAGAATGATCCTAAATTGAACTACTGGAAAAAGGGGCAGTCAGTTGATTCCCAGAGTGAGGATGTTCCCCTGGGAGGGATTTCTTGGGGCGGGAAGGTTGGAGGAGCAGCTGCAGAAGGCAAGGCAGTCACAGCAGGGGACACAAACATTCCTGCAGAAGGAGATTGAGTGCCTGCAGCTCCTGGTGATTCCAGCGGCAGCTGGAGGCACTTGGAGAGGCTTTCCAAAAATGCTAAGCATCATTCAAGGGGAGCAGTGTGCTTTTAATAGGCTTTGGATGAGGCTGAGAGCATGAGGTGAGCTGCAGAGAGCCTTTCCCTTGAAAAGGGCATTTGTGGAGCTAGGGTTTAACGCGTGCCACTCGCGGTGAGTGCGCGTTTGAACACCCTAATGCCAGCCCTAAAGAACACGACTGGTTCTTCCCAAGACAAGCAAATAGATTGTTCTGGATCGTGTATCATCCTTCTGTTCTATCCGTGGAGCTGCTGGAAGTGCAGGATGTGGGGTTTGGAATGAAATTATGCCCAGCATAATTCCCATCCTCGGAGAGTTGAGTACAGGAATATTATAGAGTGAATTTATTCTATAATTCTGCCAGGAGCTGCTTCTTTTCAAAGCATTCTGCTGCAATATGAAAAAGTTTTGTAGATGAGGATTCAATTAACCAGGGCCTTTCAAAATTTAGCAAGGCTTGAAGTCGACCCAAATCGAAGTTCTTGGACTTGGTGCATTTTTAGTTGGCTCTGCTCAGAGTGGCTGGAAATAGAGAGGCTTGGGGGTGGTGAGGGAGCTTTGTGCTGTGAGATGTGATGTGCAATGATTTTGTGCAGATACCTCAGCCAGTGTAAATAAATGTTAGAAAATTATCTAGCACAGGACAAACATGTGAATATTCTTATTCATGGTATCATCATGGAATCCTGGAATGGTTTGGGGTGGAGGGGGCCTTAAAGAACATCTCATTCCAATCCCCCACTGTGGGAAAGGACACCTCCCACTGGACCAGGTTGCTCAGAAAAGCCAAAAAAGAAAGACTGTCTTGGTTCCTCAAGGGGAATATCAACTTGAGTATTAAGGCACTAAAAGCCTCTAGGTATTGTCAGATATTAACAAAACTTTCTGGAAAACAGGGTAGTGCTTTTATATTAATAAAAGCCAGGCCCAAGTGGAAATTCCTTTGATGTTTTTCTTGCTGATCATTAAAATAAGACTCTTCAGGAAAGACTATCGTGCTGAAAATTCAACCTGCTGCATAAACAAGGATGCTCCTGCTGTTTTCCACACTCTGACATTCTCCATTCCTTCACATTTCTGCTTTTGTTCACAGAACAAAAAGGAAATTGTGAGCTGATTCATAAAGGGCTGGGTTTTCTACCCATAAGCAGCCATGTGTTAATTGACTGCACTGGGATTCCTCCTGGTGCCAGAAAAGAGTTTTTGTGTGTGCAGAGGAAATTGTTCAAGGAGGAAGTTATTCTTGACATATTTGCCTATATGCTGTGTTGCAGTACTTTGTCAACAGCTGGTAAAAAATACTTTAGGGATAAATACTTTAAATTAGTAAAATCGGTTCCCTTTCAGTGTGTTAACTCTAGTGGAGGTAAATATAAACATGCTTGGAGGAGCATGGATTAAGCCTTTCCCTTCTGTAGGAGCATCCAGATCAGAATGGTCAGCATTTAAATGTATGAGAAATAAAAAGATAGAGTGCTTTAATTCTAGTTTAAATCATTATTACTTAATTTCGAATTTACACCAATAATTGAATAGTGGTAATGGTTCTATATTTTTATTTATTAGTGGTATGAAGAGATATCACAGGACTTTCTAGAAATATTCTTGAAGATTCTCTGTAACCAATATCAGCTGTTCAGAGATGATCCCAAATGTATATTACACCTACTTTTTGGATATTGCTTTTGCTACTCAGAGTCCTCCTTCCTCCCTCTGTTCATTATTCCAGTGTGCCTGAAACTAAAGCAGCAAGCAGCACCCAAAGTTTGTTCTTTCAGCGTAAAGAAAAGGCAAAGAGCTGCAGATTTCAAAGGAAACTTCTCTACTTAACAGTCTGGGAATATGTAGAAAGGTATCTGAAACTATAGCTCAAGGCAAGGAGGAGCAGGATTTCAGTCTGCTTGCAATCCCTCCTGAGTGTCAGACGTGTTTTCATCCTGCGCTCCAAATATGCAAAATCACCACCTTGTGGAGCAAAATAATGATGAATAAACAGAAATTAATGTACTGGCTAAGCTGCCTATACTGATATGGCTGTTGTTGGTTTCTATACCTATAGGATAGCATTATTTGAGTCTTGAAAAATAAAATTCAAATCAGGGACATAGCCAGAAACTCCAGTGCTGAGTATAAATTAAGAATATGTTACAAGTTGAGCATCTGAGAGGTAGATCGAGAAGTTAATCCTACTTATGGCCTACCAGATGATAATTAATTCTATTTTCCCCTGTATCCATTGATCCCTCCAAGCAGATATTTTGTGTGCCCAAGTCTATCGCGGTGCAGTGTTTGAGAGGAGGTTCCAAACTTTGCCCTGTGGGGCTGGGTGTGACTTACAGTGCTTTTGTGTGCTGCCAGCAAAGGCCTCTTCCTCCTTCTGCTGTGGAACAGAACAGGTTGACATGAATTGTATCTAAGCCCGGCAGTGCAGGCCTCAGTGAAAGCTGAATGTGTTACTGTGCACCTGAAGCTGCTGCATAAATGGGTGCTTTGAAATTAATATGTGGCCCTCTGCTCTGCACCGTGGCCTTTGCCCTGTGGGCTTTGTGCCTTGAGAAGGCAGGGCCCTGATGCTGCAAAATTCCCTCTATAGACGGGACTATGTTATCCCCTTCATTTCTGCTTCTTAACCAGAATTAAAATTGCACAGCTGGTGTCATAAGTACGGATAAGCCTGAGATGTTTTAGAGCCACGTAAATATTTGCATCTCATTGAAAGTCTGTTTCATCAGGCTTGTCCAAGTTGGGTTTGAGGGTGGTTCTCACTCTTCTAAAGGAGTGCTACATTTTTACAGGATGGGCTTAAACATCTGAATGAATACTTAGATCATGGAATCATTAAGGTTGGAAAAGCCCTCTTAGATCATCAAGTTCAACCATTAACCCAACACTGATAAACCCACCACTAAACCATGTCCCCAGGTGCCACATCTATGCTTGGAATATCTCCAAGGATGTGACCCCACCACTGCCCTGGGAAGCCTGTTCAGTGCCTGACCACCCCTTCAGTGAAGAAATTTCCCCGAGGATCCAATCTGAACCTCCCCTGGCTCAACTTTAGACCATTCCCTCTTGTCCCATTGTTTATTGAGTGGGATGTTTTACTTGGGGTCGCGGAAGGCTTTCTTTGCACTTTTAAGAATCAGCAGATCCAGACCAAGACCCTAAAATCAGATGCTCCTATTTCTTGGGGAACATGTGAAAAAAAGCCAGTGGCCTTTTCACTCACTGGACCAGACACACCGTGCTCATGGGAAGGGTGTTTTCCCCAGCTCTGAGCCTGCTGAGGTGCTTAAATTTAGCTGATGGTAGACTGTTTGTTCTTCAGGGTTTCTTGCCTTTCCGCCCCCCTGGTTGTGTAGGCTCGTGGTACAAGATTGAACACGACTGTTTTATAGTGGTTTAACAAGTTCCTGCTCGCCAGCTGAGCTTCTCTCCCTGATTCTGCAAGTGCCGGGAGCTCCGCTTCACTGAGCAATAAATGCACTCCCCTAAACCCTCTCTGGCCGTGCCACAGTGAATGTATTTCACCTCCCAGTTGCACTGGGCAAGTACTGGCCGGGGAATCAGTAAAGGCAGCTCAGCAGGCAGACAACCGTGTTGAATCCTTTTGCCTCCACTTTCATGGACTGAAGCTTCTTGATTTTTTTTCTTTTAATATATATTTTTTTGGGGGGGGAGGAAATGTTTTCTCTTTGGAAATTAGCATTTTGCTTTCAATTCTGAATCCGGAGCACTGAGAAATCCAGATGCAGTTGCTAGAAGAATGTAGGCAGCTGGCATCTGGGCTCTGACACCAACAGCTCTGCTCCATATGGCCCAGCTTCAGCACCAGAGAATTTTAACAAGTGAGGAGAACAAACAATCCATCAAGCCTAAGTACTGTTCATTTCTTATTTTTTAAGGGAAGCAATTTGTACAGCATCAAGACACATTGTTGTTCCCAGTGACTTCTCTTCAGGAGCATTTCTTCCAGCCTGACTGGCAGCAGAAGCACTGCTATGATTTTCTTTGCAAAACACTCAGAGTTCTGCTGGAGCAACAAATTCTCGAAGACTTCTTTATTTTGGATAGAATGCACAAATTAACCCCATGGCCGAATGAGCCCTGGGGGCTGCTGGGGCTGTTGCAGCTTCAGCACAGCAGCCGAGGTGCTCGAAGGACAAATGGCCTGGTAAGGGGCTCAGGCTGTGCCAGGGAAGGTTCAGGCTGGGTATCAGGGAGAATTTCTTCATGGAAAGCACTGGCAGGGGCTGCCCAGGGAGGTTTGGAGTGCCCATCCCTGGAGGTGTCCAAGGAAGGCCTGGACGTGGCACTCGGTGCTCTGGGCTGGGGACAAGGTGAGGATCAGGCACAGAAAATCATTTTTCTATCCCATCATAATAAAAACAGCCAGTGTGAAGTGGAACACCCAGAAAAGCTTTTGAGAGTCTGGAATTTGCCACAGGTAAAACGTGACAAGTGATTTTTGCTCCCCCACCCCAGTGTAGGAACATTAAAAACAAACCAAAAACCCATAAAAAACCCAACCAACAAAAAAAAAAAAAAGGGCAAAAATCTCACAGCTAAAGCTGTGAAAATCCTTGGTTTGTGGAACCTTCCTTAAGCCAAAAGCACAAATTCTTTGCAAAGTTGAGATTAATTTTATTAAATCTAAAAGTCCTGTCATTATTTGTACGTGGGAGATGTCATTGCTTGACTGATTTGGGCATTTCCTTTATCCCTCTAAAACACTGCTTGAATGTTATCTTAACTCCTAAGGAGAAAAACTCTACGAGGCAAATTTGTCCTAAATCAACAGATGGAAAACAGAGTTTGAAGTTGCAAATTAAGCAGCATCTCTTCAACAGCAATAGCACAAAGAAAGTGTTATTGTGTGAGAGAATCTATGTTCTGTAATTTACAATAACTGAGTAATGATGTGGTAAGGATGCAATTAGATCTCATTTGCTTATGTAAGTGAGCTGAATAAAAAAAGATCAATATTCAGTCTACACCTAGTGTGAAAAACAATTAGTTTAATTGACAAAAAACCTTCTGCTTCGGCTAATTACATAAAAATGACCTAATACTCATGCAAATTAAGATTATTAATAGTACATGAGTATTTTTAATTACATAAATCATCTTTACCTGTGAAGTGGTATTTTCTCTGTAAACTTAGGGATTTAAATTTTAGGAAAATTTCATTTATCCTTGTTTTCAAGAAGTTCTATATTGCTTCTAGATTGGAAACGAAGCCATTTCTCTCACACCGAGGTGCTGTGGAAACAGTGGAACATCAAAATTTAATGTTCTGACCATCCAACTAATTATTAATCCAGCAACAAAGAGGACAAGCAAATCTGATATCCCAAGATGCTTGATGTGGATGATGGGGATAATTTCCCATTATTGCCAGAGCAGACAGTGATAGGAAGGGGGACAGGGCTCCTTCACAGAGAATTCAGAGCACAAAAATTAGGTTTCTGTTCTGAATTGTCTCTGAAAGAAGCTCTTCAGTCAATGAGCGGAGACACCTAAATTTGTGATTTTTATCTCTAATGAGGCTGTGCTGGCCCCTCCATAGCGGGATGGAGTGTCAGGGCTGCAGCTTTAAATTATTTTCTAACTTCAAGGTAACTGCCACACATTGCCTGGCCACATTTGCTGCTGAGGATGTGGAGCTACAACCTTGCACCTCCTTGTGACAGGAGGACAAGGATGGAGGCAGTGACATCTTCAGCCTCTCAGGGCAGCAGGGGACAAGCTCCCGGCCCAGCTCTTCCTTCCCACTGAGGGTGTTTTATGGAGTACAGAAATACATTCCTCATCCCAAGCTGCTGCCATGGGATTTTCCAAGCTGCTGGAGCAGCCATCGCCTGACCAAGGCCTCCTCCCATCTCTGCTGATTGCCACTTTTCTAGTGCAAGGAAAGTCTCCTCATGGAATCCTAGGATTGGAAGGACGTTTGGGATCATCTGGTCCCACTCCCTGATGCCTCCCACTGTCCCAGGGTGCTCCCAGCCCCGTCCAGCCTGGCCTTGGACATTTCCAGGGATCCAGGGGCACCACAGCTTCTCTGGGAAACCTGTCCCAGTTCTTCCCAGCTCCTGGCCATAAGGAATAGTTCTCTGGAGACCCCAGTGGTTGCCCTGCAGATATCTGGGCCCCCATCATCAGCTGAGAAATGAATTAACTGGTGATGACACCCATCCAGTGCCATCAGTGAAGGTCTGGGCAAAGCTGAGAGGCAGCGTGGGACTGACCTGTTCCATCCCTTTTCCATCCTCACTTCCTGAGGAGGAGGGGTAAGGAGAGAGCACCAGGCTAAAGGCAGAGGGAATTACAGGTGGTTGGGCGTTGGGGAACGTGCCTTTGCTGCGAGGGAAAAGCTGTTGTTACTCTCGCCGCTCTCCCCCGAGCGCTCAGTGCTCAGGGCACAGTGTGGGTTGGGAGATGCTGGGGATCTGAGGGGCAGGAAAAGTGAGGATTTAACCTTTTACGTGAGCCGTTCTTCAGTCCAGTGGGAATTGGAAAGTTCGTGCTGCTCTAAGCCCTTCCCAGTCCCTGCCAAATGTCACTGTTGTGGGCACTGGAGGCTGAGAGGTGCAAAGTTTGGGAGGGGATAGATTAAATCTCTGTGCAGAAACGGGGCTCTTGCTGCCCCTTGGAGTTGAGACCTTGCTTGGGATATAAAGGGGTTTGGAATAAGTCCCAGTCTCGAATTCCCACCTTATCATCCTGTTTCATGGGCATATTTTGTACATTTCAGGAACTGATGTTAATATAGAGCAGTGCAAATTTTTGGGGTCGTTATACAGATTATACTCCACACATTTCCAGGAGTGTTCAGACCTTTGCTCCAATAAATACAGGAAAACAGGAATGTATCTTAAATTTTGTTACCTTTTCCCATCCCCTTCTCAGCCCAGTTCCTGAGTACAGGCCACCTCTCCCTGGAATAGGAGACTTCATAAAACCCCTCCAACCCTTCCCAATCCACCGTCATTCACTGATCCATAACGCACAACTCCACACGGAGTTCAGCCTCCCAAGCTCTCCCAATCCTGCAATCCACCTGTGTATATTTTTTTTTATATATAATATATTTACAGGTCTGAATGCAGTTAATAGATTTTTACCCTGCAGAGAACAAAATCCTCTGCAGAACAGTTGGTATTTTCTGGCTTTCAGCACTGTATGGTAATGTAAATGTCAGGACAGCATAAGGTAATAATTATGAAATCATATTTTGCTGCTTTAAGGAACTAAAAGGTTTCTAAAAAGTAAATAAAACTTGTCTTTTCCATTGCGAGCTCTCTCTCAGCCAGTGACTCTATTTTCGTGTGTTTGTGGACATTATTTAGTGCTGTCTGAATGCAAATGGTATTTATTGGAATAATAAAAGCTGTTTCCTAGTTATCCTCTCATAAAAGCTTATCGTGTTCGCTGCCTACAGCATTCCAGCTTCCCAGCAGGACAAAAGAAGCAGCTTTGGATGCAATGTCTGGCTCATAAAATCGTCACAGAATCACAGAGTGGTTTGGGCTGGAAGAACCTTAAATCCCATCCAGTGCCACCGCTGCCATGGGCAGGGGCACCTCCCACTGTCCCAGGCTGCTCCCAGCCCCGTCCAGCCTGGCCTTGGGCACTGCCAGGGCCTCACCACCCTCCCGGGGAAGGATTTCTTCTTAATATCTATGTGCCTAATACCTCAATATTAAATATATGTATATTAAATAGCTCAATATACCAGATTAGTTAACTCACTCTTTATTCCACAAGAGCTGAGCCAGGTAGTTCAGTTCTCCTCTGTCTTGCAGTGGAGTGAATGTTGTTTACAGCCTTGTCACCTTTTATTAAAGGCCAGCAGCACTACTTCCAGCTTACTATCTCCCCAAAAAAGGACAAAAATGGGAAATATCTTCCAGTATTGTTTGTTTGTTTGTTTGTTTTATTAGATTAGACCCAGCAATTCAGGTAGAAATGTTAGGTGGGGTGTAAGAGGTCATAGAAATCAGGCAAACCTGGTCTTTAAGTGCTATTTCTTGTATTTTGTATGCTGGGGACACTTCCCATCATTGTCACTGCCATACAAATGAGAAAACCTTGAAATTAGAGCCATCCCTGCAGAGTTACATGGGGCCTGTATTGGAGCAGAAACTGCTCTCACCATTCACCAACATTTTTGTGATCACAGACAGGTGAAAGGATCTTTCCTTACATTTCTGCTCCTCATTTTTCCTCTTGATCATCCAAAAATACTGTACTTCAGGCCATCCTTCTCTTCTGCATAACCCCTCATTAGCGTGCAGGGGAGATGGGGCGCGCACTCCCACGGCTTGCAGGAGGGCACTAAGCATGAATCCTAACAATGCCCAGGTGCCTCTCCAGCAGCTCCAGTGCCAGCGGGAACTGGGTCAGGTTCTTTTCTGGAGGGTGTTCCTGGGCGAGGAGGGAGGAAGGGATGGGCTCTCAAAAAGCCTTGATATGCTTCTAACCAGAAATTTCACTCTCGGAAAAACAGAGCGAGGTGTTTGCAGAGAATGCCCTGACCTTGGACTGGGACAAAGGGGTGCCAAGGAGGAGTGACCTGATGGTAAAACCCTCAGGTTCTGTAGAACCTTAAGGAGATGAGCAAAGCAGCGCCACAGAGGTGTCTCACCAGCATTATACACCTTCTCTCCAGCTCAGCAAGCTGTGGTACCATTCCAGGCACGCTGGTTAATTCCTCCTCCTGTTTATGGTAAATATTTCTCCTACACCTGCCAGTCTCCCAGATATTTACATACTCTGAAGTGCCTTTGAGTCGCTGCCTTGTCAGTCTCACGTGGAGCTGTGACCTGCTGCGCTGCCATGCGGGGCTCTCTCTGGGGAGGCTGCGCTTGTCTAACGAATCCAAGCACTTGTTCTGCTGCTTGGCGGGCTCCAGGCTCTGAAAATCCCCAGCTTCTCTTCCCACTGGGATTGTAAAGCTCTTTGCTTCCTCTTGCTGTGGAGCCATGCAGGGTTTTGGGGGTTAAAGCTGGCACTCAGAGTTAAACGTGCCCAATTAATGGGGCAGACGCCCATGTCCTGCCTTGCCCAGCGTGTGGGACATGGACACCAGGAACACCTTCTCTGTGACCATCGCTGACTGTGTTTGTTTTGATTCTTCAGTGTCTGCCTCTCTGAAACACTTTGAACTGCCTGACCCATGGATTCTTTCTGTCACTGGTGGGAAAACAAGGTCACGAGTATGTGACCTCTACAGCTGCCTGACCGGAGGTTGGAGTGTATTGTTAGCCAGTGCCTTTTCCTGAGTGACAGGACGAGAGGAAACTGTCTCAATTTGAGCCGAGGAAGGTTCAGATTGGATATTAAGAAAAAAATTCTTCGTAGAAAGTGTTGTCAAGCTCTGGAACAGGCTGCCCAGGGAAGTGGTGGAGTCCCCACCCCTGGAAGTGTTCAAAGCACATGTTATGTCACTTGAGGACGAGGTTTAGTGGTGAACATCCTGGTGGTGCTGGGTTGACATTTGGACTCGATAATTTTAGAGGTCTTTTCCAAACTGAAAGATTTTTGGATTGTCCTGTTTCACCTTTTCCTCCCTTGTGCCATCTCTGGAGGATTGTGCTGGGTTGGTGAGGAACTGGCAGCAGGGGCTTGTGGTTGTTCCTTGGAGCTGTGCCTTGAAGCAGAACAGTCACTGACCACCGGTGATCATTAAAAATACCATAAAGCTCTTCACAAGAAAGGGCTCATCCAAATTCTGAGCCAGGGATATCCTGATTATCTCCCAAGCATGAAAATAAATTCCCTCAGCCGTTTAAAAAGACAAAGTGTTCACATTTCATACCCAGAGGGAATTTCTGGCACCTGACATTTGGATTCAAGGCTGGAGATGAACCTGTCAAAGTGCTCTGGGCAGTGAAATCTGCTTTGCTCTTCTGTGAACACTTGCAAGCTGCACAAAGCTGTAACGTAATTGGAGGAGCCATTAATCTGTGGTTTGAACTCCCTCAATTAACTGTGTACACAAAAAAACCCCCCACTTTAAAATGCAAACCGGACAGAATTCAAAGGCATAGACAATATCTTCACTTCCTGAGGTGAAAATATCAGAAAGAAGATTTTGGCCAAGGTGTTTCTCCAACCAGAGTTGAAGGTTTTCTGCAACAATGAGGAGTGGAGAGTTTGTGTGTATGGGGAGGGGGTGGCCTCTAAAACACTTTCAGAGCCTCCAAAGAGTAAATGAGAATTAATGACTGTGCTTGTTGATGGGGAGCTGCATCTTTCTATGTCTGTAAATAAGAACAGATGTGTTGTTGCTTGGAACAGTTTTGATGAGGGATTTCCCAAACAGAATCTATGTTTGTGGGTATGTTGGTCTTGAGAAAAGAGTATTTTCTGTCAAATCAAGAATTGTCAGATCTCTGTGCTGCCTTGCACATCACTGAAATGGAAAATGCAGATTTCATGTGCATTTAAAAAGAAAATTAAATTCTTCATAAAATGCATTAGTCACTTAAAAAAGAGCAGCTCAGAGTAACACTTAATTGCTCTTATTCATTAAAAAGATGTTTAGTCAATGGAAATGTTTGACTGAACTATCTCCTTATCTTCCAGAGCTACTATTCTTCCTTTATGGTTTCATTCATCAGGCCTCTGTTCTGCCAAATAACTGTTCTCTGCTGAGAAATACCCAAACCTCAGACTTGCTTTTTAAATTGTGGCCAAATTCCCAGTCAGCATAAAGTATGAGCTGCTGTGTGCCTGGTTTTCCTGACTTAACCTCTGAAGTCACGTTTGGACCTTTGGGATTTGTGGAATCTTTTGAGAACAGCTGGTAGGTAATGAGATATTAATATATTGAGTATAAGTGAGATTAGTAAGAGTGGATATTAAGAAAAAATGCTTCCAAACGTCCTTTTTCATGCTGAAAGTTTTGCTTGGAAAAGGCAAATTTTAAGACAGAAGGAAGTGGGAACTGCAGGACACTGCTCCCATGTCCTTGAGTCCGTCCTAATGCTCTCTGCAGTCCTGGATCCCACTCCTGCTTCCCTTGCTCATCAACACGCCTTGAAATGCTCTTCCCTCTCCTTCCACGAATGTTTGGGCTGCATTTCAGCGCTGCAGCCTGCAGTGAGCCTTCCCCGCGTGGATCAGCAGGCGGCTCACATCCGCCTTTCCGCGTGGAGGTGCAGGGAAGGCAGCCCCTAATGAGAACTGTCAGCGTGAGAGAGGAGAACCTGGTTGTGAGCAAATTCCGGGGCGAGCTGATTAAAAAGGACTCTGCTCCTTCGGATGTTCTCGCAGGCTGCTAAGTGCTGAACACAAGCTTGCAAACTCGCAGCACAGATTATTGGTTTGCAGTCAGCCGTTTTACTGGGGATAAATCGGACGACTTTGCGCGCAACGGGTGCGTTTGGGTTGTTCCACCACCCCCAGCTGGGTGTTAAAAAGATGTGGGGATGTGGCACTTGGGGACGTGGTTAATGGGGGGCTTGGCAGTGCTTGGACTTTATGATCCTAAAGGTCTTTTCCAACCTAAACGGTTCCATGTGTATGTCCAGGGTGGGAACAGGCACGTCTTGGAGGGGATGGGAGGGACTTTTACCTGGACTGCTTCTTCTCGGAGACCACTTTCCACCCCCCGTGCTCCTGGGAAGGCACCTGAGCTCGAGCTGTGCCACAGAAAACATTGGGAGCATTCCAATAAGTGGAAAATTCAGGTTTGTTTGATCACAAGGAACTCAGTGCAAACCTCTCCCCCAAAAAACTTGGATTTTCATGGCCTGTGTGCTGTGTTTGTCTCTGATCTGGTGGAAGCTTTGGAAAAGCGTGCACAGACGGTAAATCCGATCTATAGAGGTGTGCATTCCTTAATGATGAACATGATGGGTAGATTTAGATTGGATGTGAGGAAGAAATTCTTCCCTGTGAGGGTGGTGAGGCCCTGGAACTCTTTCCATTCCCTTTCATAATAAACACCCTGAAAATACCAAGGAAACTTTTCTTAATCCTTTTAAAAAAATAAAAAAAATTCGTTTATTTTAGGGTCGGTTTATTATGGTTTATTTTTACTTCTGTTTAGTAGAAGTCACAAAAAAATTTCTTAAAAGTCACATTTTGGGTTTTCATCAGAATATTTCTATTTCATGGCAATTTTTAAAGATTATTATTTTTTAAACAAGCAAAATCCCCCAAATGTTCTCTTTTCAATTAGTTTTATATGCAAATTGGTCAAGCTCAGTGGAAATGGCTGTCGTAGGACACAAAGCTTTTGGCAGCAGTCACAAATAAAAGGCTTAGATCCATTTAAAATGGATACCTTTCAATGAAAATAGATCTGCTCTTTTGAAATGTCCTGGCTGATATGGCACGGGAACGTACAGTGACAATTCCCTTTATCCAGAGGGAATTCTGCTCATCCATTACAGTGTCTTTCCGGAGGATTTATGGTTTTTTCTTAATTTTTATTACTGAACTGATCTGCATGAGAACAGGGCCTTTGTTCTGTTGGGATTCATTGCATCCAGATGTTTGTTTTCGGTGGGAAGCCATAATCTCATTTGTGACATTGCTCTGGGTTGGGGCAAAACGGCGCTGATGACAAAGACAGGATTATCACTTCTGCAAGGGATAAGCAGCAGCCACTGAGAGATCCCAATAAAACAAAGGCCTTGATTCCATGCAGATTTATTCTCTAATAGGAAATTTTGCATAGGGGGTGAGAGAAAGGAAACCAGAACTAAGAGCTCGTGTAGAGAGAACAGAGCTGAGCAGGGCCTGCAGGAACCTCCCCGCTGCTTGGTGGGTCCTTGCCACCCACTCAGCTTTTCCAGACTTCCTCATTCCAGCCTCATCCTGCACTGGGAAGTTTGTCCCCAGAGCTGTGGGCTCTCCCAGCATCCCACCAGTGGCTCCCTCCCAGCGTCCAGCTCAGCCCTTCTGCTTTTCATCCAGATCTGGCAGATTTTATGATTCAATCCCATTCCTGTTATTCTACGTCGGGATTTTCACCTCTGTTTCAGAGGAATTCATACACAGAGTTTTCTGTGAGGCACACAGGGAAGTTGGTCTTCAAATGGTTGAGACTTGAGGGACCTTTGCCTGCTGCCTCAGGAGTTTGACCAGTGAGACCTTCCATTATTCCCTGGATTCCTTGCAGTCAGCTCCAGGAATGCTGAACCAGAATTAAAGGGTTGCTCTCCATTTCCTTGAGATATTGCCTGGTTCAGCTGGGACAAACTTT
Organism: Dryoscopus gambensis; assembly: GCA_013389985.1. NCBI lineage: Eukaryota > Metazoa > Chordata > Aves > Passeriformes > Malaconotidae > Dryoscopus > Dryoscopus gambensis. The sequence goes on along the minus strand of WEIT01030453.1, from coordinate 754,948 downwards.
TTTTCCCCTGACAAAACAAACAAACTCCTCTTGAATTTTAACAGGAAGTAAGGATTCTCTTCATATCCATGCGGTCCTATATTACAGAAATCTGTTTGTTCATGGATTCTTTTCAGGGTTTTTTGAGACACAGTATCTCAGTAAAAAATAAGACTCTGGATTCTTGAACAATTCCAACCTATTTTGTTTTTCAGTGCTGCAACATTCCCGAATTAGCAAAAATATGAGTTCATGCAACTTTAATTAATTTTTAACTGTTAAATGTGTTGCAGAAGCCATTAGTCTGGACACAAGACCCTCCTTAGAGCTGATAGAGGCAGCTTAGTTTAGTACCACTGTGCAGAAGATAAATCTTGGGCGGGCAGGGTATAATTTACAATCCTGGGTGTTTCATCTTGATTAGGTTTAATGATATCAGATATTCTGATTGTTTTAACAAGTTTGGTCAAACATCAAATCTAGTTAGCATCATTTATCAATAAATTTAATTTTTTGCCTCCAGCTTTGGACTGGCAATTTTATGTGTGTTCATGCCTGTGTATAATCTAGAGAGATTCATTGGGAGCTGTAGAAGAACAGAGATTGAGGTTTTTACATATAAAATAAGAAATCACACTCTGCAGGAGGCTCGAGGGAATGTTAGAAACAAGGAGTATTTGTCACTTGCAAGCTGAAGCAAAGTGGTTATAAATACACGGCTCCCATTTATATCCCACTTCCTTGTGGGTACGCTGTGCATAAAGGCTTGGAAATAACTGAGATGGAGAAACCAAGCGACCAAGAACAGCAGAATCGCTGATCTCAGGTGGGAAGGGAGTTTTTAGGGAGTGCCAGACTTTGGGTGGCTGTCACGGCAGAAATATAAAGTCCCACCCAAAGAGGGGTCTGAGAGATTACATTCCATAAACCAGGCAAATAACAAAGTGAATGCAAACATCACCCTAACTGCATATCTTTACGAGTACAACAGACAAGGAGGATGAATTTTTTTTTTTTGTACTCAGCCACTTGCTGTTTCTTAAAACTTTGAGATAATTATGGCAGGAAAAGGAAGCAATATGAATGGAATCTAATGAATGGAATCTAATGCTCGAAGGGCATTAAATCTCCCCCACCTCGAATTTCTCCTACACTATTGTCCCTGAGACAGCTCATGACATGCCTTAAAGGGAGCTTTCCAGTGCTGAATGGACCAAAAAATGAATCTGTGAAGGGAGCTAAAATACCACCCATGATGCTGGAATGTGGAAAACTGAGCAATGTGTTTGAGGAGGGCTTAGGTGCTCTTGTCATCTCAGTTTCGTGGAGCGCTGCAGCTGCCCTGGGCTGAGTGAATCCTGCCTCAGACCCCAGCACCCACTTGGCTCCAGCACGGATCAATGGCAGGGCATCCTCAGCCTTCCCCAGCTTCAAACACAAAAGTAAGTCTGACTCTTTTAATCCTCCATCAGGTCCAGAATGATTAACATTTATTATGGAGCCACTTAATGGCCAGTGGCCATCCAGTCAGAGGAGATTTATATCTCCTTACAACAGCTTAATGTGGACTTATGCTCCCCCAGGGTCCCTTGTCCAGCTGAGTGGCCAAAATGAACATGTTCAGAACTCTCTTACTCTCAGCAAACTCCAGACCCAGTGGCTACTTGCACATTTTAACCTGATTTATCTTGTCAAGGATAACACCAATGCCCAACTGAGCTGCACCAGCAAATCTTGTGCCGGGTCCTGCCTGCCAGAAACTCTTTCAGAGGCTGCCCTGAGCTGTCAGAACTGGTGGCCGTGCTGTGCAGAGGTTTGTGTGACACTGGGTTAACATTTGGGTACAAAATGAAGCAGATCTCTGTCAGATTTTGGCTTTGGGGCACTGCTGAGCAGCACTCGCTGTTCTCATTTGGGGTTAGGAAATATTTAACGTAAAACCTTCAGGTGTCCTTGTGTGAAGCCCAGATTCAGAGCACTGAGCATTTGAGCTGAAGAATAATGTTGGCATTGGGTGTACAGTGCATGTAGCTGTTGTTATTTTGTGCTAAGTATCATTTCCCATTATTTTGAGTCCAGAGGTAATAGCTGAGCATCACAGCTAGCAAACATAGCTGAGCATCATGGCATGGCAAACAATCCAGACAAAATGAGCGTGCCACAAGAAATCAGACAGAGACAACATTTTCTTAAAGCTCTGCTCTGAAAATCTCTTATTTTTACATTCTTTACAATGAGGAAATCATCTTTATTTACAAAGGAAACATTCTTCAGTCAAAGCCTCTAATTTTTTTATGGGTATGCAGCAACTCCATCCTGGAAAAAGAGCCAGTTAAAAACTATTTTAGATTTCTTTTTCTGGATCTGAAGTTTGACAAAAAGGCAGCTGACCAGTGTTTTCTCTTTCTCTCAGAAGACAGGGAAGCAACCTCTACTTCCATGGGCAAGCAAATAGAGGAAAGCTTCCTTCTTTCTGTTGGCTTTGCCTTGTGCTTCCAGAGCAGCAAAGGGTGACTCCAGTCCTTCCACAGGAGCTCTGTAACACAAGGAATGATTTCTAAATCATTCCCTTGCCCAGATTCGCCTGTCTCAGCCGATGTGGTGACTGCTCTTGCATTTAGATGGTTTTCCAGAAATGTTTGCGTGCTCTTTGCCTGCGCTGCTGCATGGAGCTGGAGAGGAGGAAGCCTGGAAATCCTTGCAGAAGTTGCCTGTTCCAGCAGATCTTGTCTGCTGTCAAGTTTCTTGTAGAATCACCCGAATCCCAAGCCTTTCTAATTAGTGCAGCCTAATCAGCAGGACTGCAGGAGCTCCCTGGCTCCCTCATTTCCATTCTCTGTTGTCCCACAAAGTGCTCTGACTTTCCCAGCAGTCGGGAAAGCTCTGGCAGTTCTACCTGAGATGTTTTTTCTGGGAAGTCGGCAGGCTCCCCAAAGCACCTATTCCTGCGCCGCCTGGAGCCGAGCGATTTTGATGTGACGCATAAATGACATAAAGTTGTATTAAAAAAGGCAGGAGCTGTCCTGATTCCCCACGTAAGTGAATGTGTTGAGCCTCAGTGCTCAGAAGGGAAACAGAGTGTACTTTGTGCCCATAATCAGCATGTTTCCAGCAGCCTGGCAAATGGTTTATGATATTATTCACAACCAATGCGCCATCAGGAGCAGTCCTGCATTTCAACTTAATTGAGCCACTGCTATGACACAGCCAAGCTTTTCAAGTGGTGAAATTGTAATTATAGAGAGTGCTTCTCTGGCATTTTCCATTGGATAGCTGCTTGCAAAATACGAAGCCCTCAGAATACATCTGTGAGGAAGATTTTCCTGGGGAAACTTGGCATTCGTGTTTCCTGTGCCAAGCTCCTGATTCTGTAGGAGAGATGCTTGGGGGTTGGATTTGATGATCTTGGAGTTCTTCTCTGACTTCAGTGATTCTCTGTGCCTTGAACTGGGGCGTTCTTACCCCATTTCCTCCCATCCCCACCACAAGGCCACCCTTCCCTTCAAGGGATGGGCTGTGCCAGGAGCTCCGAGCTGAGGTGATACCCCCTGTATTCCACACCCAGGCCCTGGGATTGCTCTAGCCCACAGGGGAGAATGGAAAACTTGTGGAAAATTAGTCATGGGCTCACTTTTCTCTGATATAATAGACCCTTGAGCAGCCAGTTATGGAGTGTGGCATTTTCTGAACCTTAGTGATGCACATCCCACTGAGAGAGAACAGCACGGAGCTGGCAGTGGGGTTGGAGCTGCAGTTAATTATAGATTTGTCCCAGGAAAGGTGCATTCAGCCAAAGGTCACAATTTCAAGCTGTCAGTGGTTGATTCTGCATAATCTATACATCAGAGGTAGCTTTTGGGGGGAGGCAGAGTGGCTCAAGTGCCTGTTTGCATCAGGAAATATGGAATAAAAATTAAAATAAATGGTTTGTATCCCCTTGTGCTGCACTGAGCCAGGAGTAGAGCTGGGATAGCCATGCAGGCCGGGAGAGTGCAGAGGTTAAATAATGGTTAAAAACAGGGAAAAGGGGCAGCATGTGCAACCAGGGATCTCCTTCCTTTGCTTCACGGGCTCGTGTTAGAGAACAGAACCCCTGGGCAAGGCTGGATTTCCAGGGCTGCTGGGGGAACAGCTGGATTGACCCGAGTTCCTCAGAGCATGGGCACCATGGAGGCTGCTACCAATGAGCTGCCTCCTCTTTGCCCCCACATGACAAAACCACTCTCTCCTGCTTTCAGACACCCTCCAGCTCTTGTTGTTTGGGCCTGGGTTTTGATGCTGGCTGTTTTTTTCCCTCTTTTCCTTCAGCTGTTGCGTGCTGTGCTGTTCCAGTGCTGTGCAAAGCTCTGGGATATCACCTGACATGCTCCACTCCTGGTGCTGCATCAATGCAAATCATCGCTGGCTCTCGCTGCCTTTCATCCCAGACAGTCTGGCACTATAATTGCTTGGTTCTAATATTTCCTCTCCCAAGGCTATCAATTTGTTTTCAATTTCTCCACCTGTTGGGTTGGCTCAGGTATCCCACAGGGTTTTGTCCTAGGCATCCACTACTTAATTTATTATGCTCCCAGCTCTGGAACACGGGCACCCTGAAGCATTTTTATAAGCAGGATTCTATTACGGGGTTGTTTTGTTTGCCGGAGATTTTGGCAGGAACCAAGGAGAGTTTTCGTCTTTATTTGCTCCATGCAAGCCTCGCTGTGAAGCTGGTTATTATTGCACTGCATAAATCTGAATTCTTTGACCAATTTTCTGGTCAGGAGTGTGCTGTGAGTGTCCAGTGCCACAGCCCACGCTGAGCAAATGGCCAGGGTGGGGGGAGCACCTGAAGAAAGGGATCTGCAGGTGATGGTTTCCACATAATTCACCTGCCTTTCCTGTGGTTAACCTTGAAAATTACTTCAGGAGGTGATGGAAAGAGGCCAGATTTTGCTTTCTGCAGTGTGGATTTCAAAAAGCAGAACTTGACTCAGGGACAGGCGCTGGGAAATAAGCTGGAATCACATGGATTAAGAGAGTCAGAGAAAAACAGCCAGGGCTCGGGGGCTGCTGGTGGACTGTCTGAGTGGAGACTGGAATGAGAATAGCAGGAAAAGTAGCATGGAATCACCTCTGTGCTTGGCATTTGAGGCTTTTTAGGCACACATCTGAAATGTATATCTAAAATACCATGTAAATTAGTGTTCCAAAGGCTGGTATGGCAGGCTGCTGGCTGGAGAAGCCCTGCAGATCAGAAATGGGTAAAATCCAGAGGCATGAAAGCCACAGCGTTGTTGTTCTACCCCGTCCCACGTGCTAAGTGAGACATTTTCCCTCTCCATGGATGTCAGGTGTGCTTCGCATGGTGGTTGTCTCCCGGGACAGTGTTTTCCAGGAGAGGGGCAGCAGCAGGTGGTGTCATCCCTGAACAATTTAAAACACCCACAACAGGGTTCCAAACTTTCTTCTGAGCCCTGTGTGGGTATTTCATTGTTTGTATGAGAAACTTTATTGGTTTAATAAGGACTGAAAAGAGGTTGTAGGGCAGCCTTTAATCCCCTACTTGTGAGGACAGCTAAGGGCAGCAGAAGGATAAGCAGCAAAACCTGTGTTTATATGGAAAACAGTGAAAAAACCTCAGAATCCCCACTCTTTTTAGGGTCTGCTTCACAGTCTCTTGATAAAAATGTTAAGAAAATAACTTCTGTATAAGACAAATCTCGGTCACCTTGGTGACAGAGTGGCCGCTGCTAAATTGCACCCTGTATAACCCACAATTTTTTACTCTTTCTACTCTGATAGATTAATACTAAAATATTGATGAATACTTTGTCTTATCTCTCTTCCCTTTCTTCCTAGCAGACGGAGAAAGTAAAAATAGCTGGGGCGGTGGGTTTCCTGGTGCTGCTGTGGTTCAGGCAATTCAGGCTTTGATTTGTGTGACCCAGCAATGTTTGGGGCAGGAGGGCTGAGTAAGAGAGGGAGTGAAAGCAAACCTTAAATCTCTCAGTAAAATGCTTGTTCTGCTCTTTCTGCTGAGGGGGATAAGGAAAAAAAAAAAGATAAACAGCAGAAGCATTACAAGTTGGCCTGAGTCCAATCCCTTAGTTACATCTATGCCTTTAACTCTGCCCGAGAAAGTAATTTTAAAGAAATACAGTTATTACATGCATTAGTCCTCGCATCCTGGGAGGTACATCTGTACTCTTCAATCTTTCTGGATTACCTCAAATGTTTCCTGAAGGCTTTTAAATCCAGGGAAGACCAATCTGAGAGAAGTCTCGCTGCAATCCTTTTCTTTTTCTGGCTCTGCAGGCAGAAAAAAATCTGCAAGAGGCTCACAAACTATGTTTTAAGAAACAGGAAAACTGAGACAGAAAATTCAGAGTGGTCTGTAAAACCACTGCAGGCAGGGAATTTGACAGGAGCACAGCTTCCCCCTAGAACAAAGTGTGATTAACTCCTCCGACTCTGATCTCTAATCAGTGCTTTCTGAGAGTGCAGGCCACGGGCTCAGCGGGGCAGAATTATTGTGGCTTCCCTGATTTCGGTGGAGATGTCCCAGTTTACTGCTGCTGCAAACGGGACTGAGCAGGATAAGTGTGCACAGCCTTCAAAACACACCCTGAATCAGCCACTTGGTTCTGATAATGCCTCACTAGCCTTTCACTGATGAAACTCAGCGCTGCTGTTCCCACTTTACATCAATGAGAACTGAGACAGGAGCACGTCCAGCATCACTAATCACTTGGAGTCTGGTTTTGGGCATCGGGCTGCAATGAGATCAGAGATAATTGCCCAGTGTTTGGTGTTCTGAGGTTCAAAATAAGCTAAAATTGAACTCTTTGTCCTAAAGCATTTCTCAGTAAACGCCTCTCCATTTGCTTGGGCTCATAAAGAGACCACAATTATGTTCTGTGAAGTGATTAATCCAGAGGCCACTTGTCAGCTGACGCTGCTGGTCCTGCCGGTGCCTCTTGGAATGGCTCTGGACCTGCTCCACGTCTCTTCCGCTGCTCCTGGTGTGGAATTCCAGGTCTGGGGAGCAGTGAATGTGCCATCTGTGTGTCCTCTGCTCTGGCCCCTCTCTGTGTTCTCCTGCAGGAAGAGGCAGAGAGTGAGCAGGGCTGGTGATGCTCACTCGGGCCCCTGGAGGAGGTGGCCAGGCCACCAGGTCCCCCCGTGGCCACAGAGCTGTGCCCTCACCCAAAGCAGTCTCCAAATGGCTCATCTGTTCTTCCAGGCAGATGGTTTGCCTCGGTTAGTGCAGAAATGTGAATTAAAACACAGCCCTTGGTGCATTATAAATGGAAAGAATGAGGAGATCCATAAAAACTGCTTATTGTGGTAAATATTGTGTTTGCTTTTCCTGTGCAGTATTCCCCCAAATGAGCTGTGAGGGACTGGAATCATAGAATTGATATGGTTGGAAAAGGCCTTTAGGATTATCAAATTCAGCCATAAACCCAGCACTAAAAAGTTCACCAGGAAGAAGTTCACCTGCAGGATAAGAACATACTAAGAGTTCATTCCTGACTCTTCTTTCTTTCACTTAACACTAAATATTCATTGCAGTAAACAAAATTCTTATGTCACAGATAGTATTTTCTTCTGGAGGAAAACCTTCAAAGCAGCACTGACCATTCCATGAGAAAAATCCTGTGGCATTGACATGCATATTCTGTGAGTCCTGGAAAATCAGTGAGAGCTGAAGTGTGTTTATGTGTGAAAATTGCTCCAGCACCAGGATCAGTCACTGCAGTTCATCTGCATGGGATACACAGGAATTAAAACTGCAGGCAACAAAAGAATGATAGAATTCATTTTAATATCATCTGTGACTTCCTTGATAGTAATTTGAACTTTTAGCTTCACAGACAACTTTCCTGATGGTGTCAGCATGAAGCTTTCCCCCTTTGGTTCAGCTTACATGCAAGGCAAAAAGAGCCTGGGTTTTTCTCTTATAAATTATCCAATTCAAAGGTCAATAGTGGTATCATGTATCACAAGTCACTTGCCACATCACCCAGAGCTTAAGGGCACGTGTTTTAATGTGATCTGTCAGCCCTTCTGAACAGATTTAGGACATACTTCTAAAATATTAGTCCTTTCCTTTTTAGACTCAGCGCTTAACCCAAATCACAGCTGGAAATTGATTGCCAGCTCCGTGGCTCCTGAATGGAACCAGCTTGCTGGGCATGAGTTACAGCCACAAAAATCACAGCCACATCCTGGATGGGACGTGATGAATGGGAGATATTTTGTCCGTGGCCATACCTGTGCTCATTAGGATAAAGTCTGCGTTTCCAGGCTGAAGAAAAGCTCAGCTGGGCAGCCAGAACTCCGCTCGTTGCAGTGCAGAGCCAGGCACTGTGTGCTTCCCTTTGTGCTGTGAGGCAGAGCTCAGTGCACAGAGCTCGAGGCTCTGCAGCGGGCTGCAAGGCAGCATCAAAACTCCATTCGCTTTCCAGAGGCCAGAACCCCCCTGCCTGGGCTTGCTTTAATAACTGCTCAAATTGAGAGGAGCAGGAGGGATCTTTGCCATGACCTCGGTGTCTCTGCTCACGTTTGGGTGTGAAAGGATGGGTTATTTACTAATTGCTGTCGTGGGATCTTAGTTAAAAGGGGAAACTTACTCTGCTGGGCTAACTGGTGTTGGAACTTGGTGGCAAAGTCACCCCTTGTGGTAAATAAGTGCTGAACTCACCCACAGCTCTGCCTGGGATGTGAGTTCTCTGTTATGAATTCTGGAAGAATAATGGCTAGGAGTCCATGAGTCACTCATATCCCAATGAAACAGGATGATCAAATTCTTCAGTAGTCCATCATTATATTCAGCTATTCCTGCTTCTCTTAGGAAGAACTATTTTTTAGTTCTGACAGATCCCATTTGCTCCCCAAGTCACAGCTCTGGTATTCAGCAACAGCATGGGAACAGGAGTGTTTCCAGCAGACATTGTTATATCTGCAGGAATTATCTGACACAACCAAAACAAAGTCACTGTAAACCAACATTGGCATATATTTCTCCTAAAATTGTCTCAAAATAGCAATCATTTTATGGAGTATAAATAACTTCAGATTATCTCACCCTTTCTAGTGGCAGCTGATGTCACCCTGCACAGAGTTTTCTGCAGATGTCTGTCTTAAGTTACTATTTTTAAATGTTCCCTCACTATTAAATGCGTCTTTATGTCCTTTCCCAATCGTTATTTGCTATTCATATGTAGTTTTCCACCACTTCATCATCTGAATTTTGCTACACAAAGGAACTGTTAAAAATAAACATCCTAAATTAATCCTGTTTGTGGAACTCATAAAATGATCTAAAAGATGTTTGCAGGAATCGTTTTAGATTTTCGCCTTGATAGAATTTATTTTTTTTATAATCTTGTGGGTTTTAACCCACTCCAAAGCTTCTACTTTTGAGATTATTTAAATAACAGCTCTTAGCTGTTTTCCTCATGAAGTGCCTGCTGCTTTAGTTGTTAACATGCTGTTATAAGAAAATAGGGTTTATTTTTTTGGGTGGACCTTTCTTGTTTATCTGTTACACAAGACACAATTATAAATACAAAAGTAATTCTGTCTTGCCTACAGCCTTCCCACGGGAATGCTGCAGCAGATCTAAGAAAACCTCCCAGGATTATGTATTTCAAACATTTTATTTAGCTCAGGTTATCAGCTGGGATAACAAGGCCCAGCCATGTTTGTTTTGGCTTTTTCTTGGAATATTTGCAATGTTCAGACAGAAGTGTGAAATTTGATAAACTTTTGTCCTACTACAACACTTCCAACAGAGAAGCTGTGCCTGCCCCTGGATCCCTGGCAGTGCCCAAGGCCAGGCTGGACGGGGCTGGGAGCAGCCTGGGGCAGTGGGAGGTGTCCCTGCCCATGGCAGGGGTGGCACTGGGTGGGCTTTAAGGTCCCTTCCAACCCAAACCATTCCGGGATTCCAAGATTCTCCAGCGTGGCAGTGATGAATCCAACTTCTCTGCAGTGGGAACACGTTTCCCTGGTGGACAGGTACATCCATTTCAAGAGCTCAACTGTTCTGTTCTCTGACCAAGCACAGTTTTAGGTCTTGGGAGTCTGACAAAACTCTTTATCTACTCTGTGTGGGCTTGAGATCAGTGGGAGTTCCTCCACAGAGAATATCTTTCTTGGGATCACATTTCTGGGTCTTTCTTGTGTCTGCATAGCTTACACAAGACCCCAGTGTGGATCTCTCTTAAACCTCAGGACTCTCTATTTTATTTTAAAATGGGAAATCCTCCTGTTTACAAAACCAAATTACGTTTTGTGGAACCAGTTAAACTGTAAGAACAGATTTTTTTTGTTGTTGTTTTGAGAGGCAAAACGATCACATTACAGAGAGCAAATAGAGATGTTAGAGATGGGCCCACGTTGCTGAAATGAAAAGGCTCTTGGCTAAGTTTGCGCAGAAGAACGTTCCCTCACGGAGGAGATGCTTGTGCCAAACCCATCCACTGCTTCAAGCTCTGTTTTATCATTTATGCTTTGTTTTCTGCTGCTGCTCTGCCTTTGTACTGTCAGCTCAGCCTCTTCCAGGAGCTGACTGGAGGGCTCGGAAATCTTGTTAGGAACATGAAACCCTGTATAAATTGTCAGCGAGGAAGTATTATTTGTTTATTTAAGCATGGAAGTCCTCTCACACAGGCAGTCCAGCAGAACCACACTCCAGCAGTTTTAAAGCCCTTTACCCTCTGTCAGGTGTAGTGGTTGGACCTTTCTGGCCTTGCTTTGACTGCACCTCTGACAAGTTTGGAAATGAAAGTTGAACAGAAACACGTTCTTGACTGCAGGTGGTCAAATTGAGTTTCTAATTATTGTGGGGGTTTCGCTGCTCTGGCTTTGTTCTAAAAGCACTTTTTCACTTCTGACTTTGCTGAGGAAACTGAGGTGGGACAGTCCAGCTGGAGCTGGTGTGGGTGAAGCCAGGCTTTGCCCTAAGTCAGCAATCAGAGCTGAGCACTAAAACCACTCTTTGCTGAGTGGACTGGCATTCCAAGTCCCTTCAGTGAGTGACTCAGACTCTGTGTTTTTAAGAACCCTCGCTAATATCTCATGTTTGTTTTGCTTCTGGCTAAAGCATGAGCTTTCAAATCCCAGGGCTCTGCAAGGAAATTGGAGAAAACTGGTTATTCTTGAGTGCCACAGGTCGTTTGTTCTCCCCAGACAGGTCTATTCAGCAACTTGTAGTCCTTAACTATCAATTATTTAAGAGCTGATGTACCCAAACTATTCTCTGGTGTCCTTAGCATAAGAACTGTGAGGCCCAATACAATAAAAGGGAGTCACAAGATATAAGAGTATAGGTAGTTCATAAAAGCACAATGGAATTCATAAATCACGGTCAGACAAGTCCCCCCAATTCGTCACACAGCCAAACACTGCTAAATGAGGTTTTTATATTGGCTTGGGGGACTGAAGTTGGGAGCTTCAAAGGAGGTGGCGTTTTCTTCTGTCACTGCTGACCTGAATACTTACTAATAATGAATACTGCATGAGGGCCTTGATGGCTCTGAAGTTGTTGCTTTCCGTAGAAATAAACATTGATTTCAACCAAATTGGGTGTTTTCCTATGATAGGAGACAGGGCACAGACTGAATTTGGGGAGACTGGGCTTCTTTGTCTTGGAATTAACTCAGGGTTATCCTTGATGTAAAATGAGAAAATAGAATACAGGTTCAGGGAATGAGCTTGTCCAAAAATATTTAAATCTCTCTTTAGAGAGGTATCCAAGCAGTTTGGTGTTCAGGACAGAAGGTTATCCCAAAACACCAATAATTTCTTTTGAGTGGAGCCTCCCAAGAGAGCAAGACCTTGCAGAACACAAGTGCCCAGCCCAGGGATCTTGCACCCAGAGCAGCCAGGCGTTACCTGAGGCACTGAGGGGGTGGCACAACCTTCCTGTGGGACGGGGAAAGGAAACTGGGCTGCTGAAAGGCTGGGAAAGAAAAACCCCCAAACCAGCCAGACAAATTTTGTCTCAGAGTGGAAGTGAGCCTGTATCATAGTTTGAATTTGTTATCAGCTACGGCCAGAGCTCAGCGCGAGGCAGAATGAACTAAAAATATGTAGAAAATGCAGCAGTGCCCTCAGCATCCTTTTGGCCAAAGAACTGGAGCGGCTGCTTTGGGATGAGGCAGAAGAGGAAGAGCCTGGGCAGAGAGATGGAGAAAATGCAGCTTGGCAGGGCTCTGTGGGAGGAGGAAGTAAAGGCAGGACACTTTCACCCTCAGCTATTTACCATATTTACCTGCAGTTTCCTTCTTGCAGACCGATTCCTGCAGTTAATTCGGAAACCAAGCAAGCTTATTAAATGTGCTCTGAGATGCTTTTGGAACAGGGAATGAAGCTGTTAGAGATCTTTTTTCCTTGGAAAATGGCAGTTCCTCTCCACCAACAGGGAGCTAATACCCCAGGAGAGACTGGGCCACAAGGAGTGGGTCTGATTGCAAATTTCCTTCTCCTTTAGCAGCACTTAGCTCTTATTCAATACTGCCTCCACATTCAGTCAGTTTTATTGGCACTTGGCTGTGGAACTGCTTTGGTTTCTTCTTTTTATTGTCATTTGTTTGCCACAGGGAGCAGAAGGGTGGGAGGCCATCCCTGAGCTTGGAGGCTTTGCAAAGCTCACTGAGTTTGCGTTGCGTGATGTGCTCTCACAACTAAGAGACTGAATCCATCAGCCTTCCTAGGGGAGCGTGCAGGGAAAGGGGAGAATGGCACATTAAATTTGGGGAGTGGAGGTCTCACCTCAAGGGATCATTCCATTGCTAAACCTGTGATTTAAAATGTGCCATGTATGTGGTGTCAGGTGTTACCTGGTGTTGCAGGTTTTTCCTGCAAAAAAACCCTTAAAATAATTTTAAAAAGGAACATACCAGCATGGCCAAAAGCCTTCTCTGTCATTTATTTTGTGAGCATGTGTGGTGGTTTAGGCTCCTCAGCAGCAGCAGCTAAAATCTCCGTGTCCTTGAAGCACAGACCGTTTTGAAAAGTTTGCTCAGTTTTTTTTTCCTCTCTTCTCTCGGGCTCAGTTTAAAGGCACAGGAAAGCAGAGAAATCATGTCTGAGCATAGAGCAGTGATAGGGGATACAGCAGTATAAACTCACCCCAAGACATCATGTTAACCTGCAGTGTGCATTTGTAGGATTTCCCTCAGCTTCCTTCCTCCTGGGCCAAACCCCTGAGCTAAAAGCCAAGCTTTGAACCTCACGCAAATGGACCAAGCTCAGCTTTCCCGAGGCGGCTCCTGGAATTGGGAACTGGGTGGGACTGACTTTCTTCCAGTCACCCCTGGCCTCAGCACGTGCCACTAGCCTTGTCACAGCAAACCTGGTGCTGCGGCTTCCTCTGTGTTTGCCGTGCAGAGGCAGGTTTTCAGGGGGGTTTTGGAGGAGGGAAAACCACCCTGAATTTGGGGGGAAACACTGAATTTGGGAGGGGCCCAAAATTTCAGGGCTTTTGGGATGGGTCTTGAAGGCATTTGGGGGAATTTTGGAGGGATTTTGGGGAGGTCTTGGGGGATTTGGGGACTCCAGAGGAATTATGGAGGGATTTTTGGGAGATTTAGGGACTTCGGCGGGGAAAGGATTGAGCAGGTTCCTGTTGCCCGGTGTGTGTCCTGTTTGGTTTCCTGTGTTTTGGCTGCACCAGGGCTCTCCTGTCCCTGTGAGTGTGGTAAAAGTGCTGCTGCTGCTGACCTGGGCAGGGTGATCCATAAATCCACCCTCAGGCCTGCTCTCCTCTTATAAATAATAACCTGCTTCATAATGATCAAGTGTTTTCCTCAAGGAAACCTGGAAGAGGGAGGGAAATGAAGATCCTGGCTTTAAGTTATGATTCCTTAAAGAGCAGTGGGTGCAGAATGTGCAGCTAAGCTGAAGATGTGATATAGGGATAATGTTGCCTTTTTTTTTTTTTCCAAGCAGCAAAATTAACTACCAAGTGCCATCATTTTAAGACTGTAAACCAGTGTAACCTATAAAAGATTTACTGGGAATCTAACTCTTCTTTTCGATATCCTAGTGAAAGAAATAAACATAAAACTGAAATCAGATGCTTTAGGATTTATGAGGTTGATTCATTTTTTTTTTCCTAGTGACTGTTTTAACAGCCTATTAACATCTTCCCCACAGCAAATATATAACGAAATTGATATTACAGAATCAAGTTGAGATGGGTCCCACGAGTGTACTTAAATATACCGTAAACATCTAGAGCTATTCATCTGTATTATGGACTGGGTGTATAAAGTACATCTCTATAAATTCTCCTAAAGCAAATTCTTCCGAGTTCCTTTTGCAGGATAAAAAATTAAAGCTCTGATTCTGTGGAGGGTTGAGTGCTCCTGCTAAATTCCCAGCTCCCTTGTAAAAGGATGGTTCTTGCTCCGTGCTCTCAGGGCTGCCCACAAAAGACTAATTCTCTCCCTTGCAAGCTGAAATCGGTTGTCACCGTGTTAAAGAGTCTTTTACAGATGATTTGTGTCATGCTAATTTCTTAAGTGTCAGACATGAGCGCCTCTAATTCATGGCAAAAAGTTGGAAAGGCCATTAAATGTTGCTAATAAAAGGAACATGAAGAGTGTTGCGCCCAGCGTTGCTTTGCCATTTATCTGCATCCTGCCAGCTCTGTCGTGTGGCAGCGTGGGCTCGCCAGGGTGGGGAGAGTTTTACTCGTGCGCGTTGGGTTTGTGCCTCATCCCTCAAAAAGGAAGGAACAAACTTTTTAATTAGATTACCCAGGACCTAGAAAACTGCTGGGTTTTTTTTAAAGTTCTTACTCGATTTTGAAGAGGGTAAGCTTAGGGACGGTGTGTTAAAATAATGCCAAGATGTTGTTTGCATCAACGGATGATTCAGCGCCCGCCTCTCCGCTCTCCTTTACCTCCTCTGTTTGCTCTGGTACCTTTTACTGAGCTGAAGAGAAAACAATCAGAGAGCACCAGAGCTGTTTGGAATAGAAATAGCTGTGCTGCATCCAAAGTGCCGTAGATGAGTGTGTGGAGGAGAGGATTTGTGCAAAGGATTTAGCTTTGGCTTAGCTAATTCTGGCATTTCCAAGCAGGATCTTGATTTCTGTACAATTAAGGCAGGATAACTTTTGAATCATTTGTATTATGATGTCTCAGTTCCGTTTTATAATTAAAACTAAACTGCATCACTGAAGGTTTGTGTAGTAAAGCTGAAAAACCCCAGGCCTTTCTCTGAAAGTAAATTCTGAATGGGAATCTTTCCCTGTAGTCAAAGTAATTCTATTAATTTCTTCAAGTGTTTTTCTGTACTATGCTGTTTAATCTGAGCATGGCCTTCCAGTGAATTCCTTGAAGTTCATCTCTGATCCATTGACCACAACAGAGTGAATTTTGAGACAAGATTAATTTGATTTGACAGAGTAAATTAGTGACTCACTTGGCACCAAAGTCTATAAAGTACCCAATGAGGTGATTTTTTTCTGTGTGGAATAAGTGTAACTATTCTTGCAGCTTCAAACAGCGAGGGAAAGACACCACTGCTTAAATAGAAATTGATTTATTCACTTAGGGCAAAAATGGGAGCCTAAAAGCTCCATAGTCAAGAATAAATTGAGATTTATTCTGGGTTTTGAAGTGAAAGCACATGGTATTTAAAACCTGGGGACTTCAGGGAAGTGTTTGTGATGAATAGGGTAGAGTAAAGTGTATTGACAGCAAAGAGTGCATCCAGTGGGGAAAGGCTTCAGGCCATGGATCTTTCATCAGTTCTATCCTCATGCCTGATCCCGTGTGGAGTTTTCTCATGATGTTCAGCCAGCCATGAAAAGGTCAAGCAAACCAGAGGCAAAAAAAGAGCTGAAAAGCTCCAGCTGTTTGTTGTGTCATTCTTTTTGGGCTTTAAGCAAAGCTGTAGAGAGAGCTGAGTAGTGGGACTTGACTGGCAGCTCCTTACATCCTTCTGGTGAGGCAAGAGGGCCTTTGCACCATGAATATTCAGGAGCATTTTGGCAAAACTGTCATAGGAGATTTGGTGAGTTTAGTTTAAACCACAGGATTTACCTCAGTAAGGTTTGGATTAAGCACAGTACCTTGGAAAAGGATTTTTATGGGTCCTTTAACAAGGAAAAGTTACAACGAGCCAGGTCTAGCAAAACACTTTAAAGTAATTCTCTGGGTACTGATGCCACAATTTTTTCTGCCTGCAGCTGATGCTTTAGCTGCACCTGTCCTATTTTCCAAATGCAAATGTTCGTGCCATTGCCTGAGAGTGATGTTATTTTCAGAATCTAAAAATATTGTGATGTCTCAGTATTCACTGCAGCACAAAACACCCCAAATTAAAATAGCAGCAAAATGGAGATAATAGCTCAGATTTGACTATTCTTAGTGCTTGAGAATGCCAGAATAAATGAAAATTCAGGTGACAGACACAGCCTGTGATTGGATTGAATTTCCCCTATTCAAAATATTCAGGTGTTTTATTTTGGCTGTGATCACATTCAAACATCATTGCATTCTGGTTGTGACAAGATGCTTTAGTTTCAGAGCATTTTCATAGACTCACAGAACCATCGGAGTTGGAAAAGGCCTCAAAGATCATTGATTCCAGCCATGAACCCAACAGCACTGTGTTCACCCCTAAACCATGTCCCCAGGTGCCACATTCAGGGATGGCGACTCCACCCCTTCCCTGTGGTGGAGGGGAGTTCCCTGTTCCAGTGCCTGACCACCCTTTCAGTGAGAAAATCTTTCCTAATATCTAATCTAGGAAAAAAAATTCTTCGCTGAAAGGGTGGTCAGGCTGGTGAGACTTTGAGATCCTTCCAGGAAGGGTGGGGAATCACAGGCCATTCCCATGAGGCTTTGAGAGGAGCAGAAACTCTAGAGAGACCTGATAAATTCACATCCACCACTCCTGCTTGAGAGCAAACATGGAACCACTCCCAAAGCACTCGAGTTTGCCCTTCACTGCTTCCCATGGATCATCTCACAGAAGCTTGGGAGAACCCCCACTGGGTAAAGGCGACTGGGACCCGGGTGAGGTCCATGTCACACTCGGGCAGCCTGCACTGGCCACTTCCATTCCCCTCAAACAACAGAGGGTTTGTAATTTGGGATTACAAGTTGGGACCCAAAAATAGATTGCTGCCGGGCAAACTAATCTATTTGCAACATGCACTGCAATCATTCTAGCGGGGAAGGCCGAGATGAATTGCAGCAGATGGCTCTGAGCGTGGTCCTCATTTCACCCTGGATTGCAAAACAAGGTTGTGTAACCACTTCAAGGTCACCGAGCGAGTTACTCCCGAAAGGTAATGAAGGATTTGCTCCTTCCACCCTACAACATTTATTTACAGGAGCTGCTGCCGAACCAGCCCTCGGTGATTTGAGGCTGGAGGGGGAGGCAGAGGGGGATTTAAGCTTTGGGAAGGCAAACGTCCAGAGGGATTAATCCTTCATAACCATCATTTCTGTTATCCCTAATCTTTCACTTTCCCTCTCAAAGCAAGGTCTGAGGGAGATCTGGGGGATCCAAGGTGTGGTGCTGGTTTGCCCTTGTTCCAAAGGCTTTGACATCTTCAGTTCAGGCTCTTGTGGCCAACAGGACAACTTGGAAAATACAAGGGGGCAAGGCTGCTCCATCAGCTGGAGCTGTGTCAGCAGCGTAGTGGAGGAAGGACACAAGTGGTCAAAAAAATGATTTTACTGATATTAGGAGAAGAAAAGGCCTGACTGAAATCCATTTTATTAAAAAAAAAAATCTTATTTAGATTTAAATATTTTACTTTTCAATATGCCAGATATGGTGGAGGAACAGAACTATTCTCTTCCCATTCAGAAAAACCTTTCAGTTCTTCCCAGTTTTCTGAAGTCTGTGATGTATCAGTTCCTAATTTCCTAAAAAGACATTTTTAAGTGTTCATTTCTGGTGTCTTGTTTCTGATCCCTTCAGAACACACCTTTTACTCTGCTGCCTGAGCATGGCACAGTCTTTAAATGTACTGATTTTTACAATAGTCAGGGATTATCTTTATTTTGCAGAGAAGTCTATGAAAACACCTAAGAGCTACATTTTCAAAATAATCATCGACCTAACCATAATGAGTTGTCAGCTGGAAATTTCAAAGGAGCCCTGGTGCATGACACCTGTCTAGAGCCCTGCAATGACATTTATTTGCATATGTGGTTGCCTATGTATCTTTAATTATTTAGTTTTTATTGCTTAAATAAAAGCACTGATGCTAAAATGAGTTACTCGGGGAGCTCATTTGAAAGTCCTTTTTGCATTTCTAGTGCCAGGATTCCTTGGAAGATTAGGCTCAGATGATTACTTTGAATAGAGGTGACAGAATCAAGCTTGTTGTAATACGTGGAAGGAATTCAACTCCCATGCAGAGCTGCATTTGAATGTTTGATGTGCTTTATGTTAAAATTAAGGCTCAGATTTTTTTCACCTCCCAAAGTTCTAAATGATTTCAGACAAAAGGAAGTAGCTAATGGAAAATGGAAAGGCGCAGCGATATTAACGGGAATGTTTCTAGGCTGTGGATTAAGGGGTTATTTGTTGTTTATCTCATGGAATTGTAGAATCTCAGAATGGTTGGGGTTGGAAGGACCTCAAAGCCCATCCAGTGCCACCCCTGCCATGGGCAGGGACACCTCCCACTGTCCCAGGCTGCTCCCAGCCCCGTCCGACCAGGCCTTGAGTCCATCTCATACAACCGTGGTTGGTTTAGCAGCACATTGATTGATAAAGCACATTCCAAAGATACTTTGGTAAATTCCAGTTAAATTCATAGTGGTTCTTGTTAGGTGTTTTTTTTTTAAAACAAACCCCAAAACTTTTTGTTATTTCTCACAGGATTTACCATTGGTTTGCTTGAAAAATTAAAATCTGCTTCTCTTCATAAGCTTCAGTACATTCTTTGAAATGATATCACCATCAAATGGGCTTAATTTCTTCCAAGTAAATGAGAATGCTTTCTGTAAGGAATTATAAATCCCGCAGGCACGTTCCTGGTTTCCAGAATGGCTGTATTGTGAGTCCAGGACAACATGGTAAATCTTTAATCACTGACTGGTTTATATGGCTGTAACTGCCTCACTTCATTGTGAGTGCTTCCTGAAATTGTTGTTTTGGAGTGTCATAAGCTGCTTCATCCTAATTTCAATTAATAAATCCTGGGAGTTCTGTTCTGTTTGAATATTTATCATGGTAGAGCCTGAACGGAGCCTTGGAACTGCACAAAACTCCAGTTTAGATCACTTTGAAGCATATATTGAGATCATTTGTGAAAGAAAAGCTGTGCATCTTAGCTGGAAGTCAGGAAAAATTTCTTCACAGAAAGGTCAAGCATTGGAACAGGGTGCCCGGGGAAGTGGTAGTAGAGTCACCATCCCTGGAAGTGTTCCAAAACTGAATAGATGGAACACTTCATGCTGTGGTTTAGTGGGTGTGGGGATGTTTGGTCAAAGACTGGAATCTATGATCCTGGAGGTTTTTCCCAGCCTTAACAATTCTAAGATCTTGTGCATAAAACCTTTTAGCCAAGGTTAAACTTGAGCCTGAGGAGCAGAAGCAGGTCTTTAATTTGTTGTTTATTTTCAGTGAAGTTCAGCTTAGCAAACGTGACCTTTTTTTACCCAGTGCAAGCAGAGCTGGGCCATAACCCCATGTCCCAAGCTCTCCTGTCTGAAGGCTGTTCCTTAGCCTCTCCCAGCTCTTTGGGTTGCTCCCCCTGCCTTTTGATGGAAGTTTTTCCTACAATCAGAGCATGCTTTTGTTGTAGTAGCAGTGAGATGGACATGGCAAACCATTCCCGGTGCTGGGGGTTGGTTCGAGGAGAGACGCAAAGGTGGTGACTGCAGGAGCAAAAGCAGAACCTTTTGATCAGCTCAGTTAAAGACCAAGGGGGAAGTTTTGGGAAGGATTTGCAGGAATATTAAAAGAGTAGCCAGATGAAACTTGCAATAATTTTCAAGGGTTTTTTTCACTCGCAAAAATAAACCCTGTAAATGCAGCATGTGAGGAGGGTCGTGATTCATCTGCCTAAAACATGATAATGAATTTTGCTGCTGTAGTGAGCCTTGATTAACCTGCCATAATCCTCGTGTCAGTTATCACCATGTCCATCACTTTGTCAGCCATCAGACTTTCCTGAGGAGATAACTGTCCATCATCTTCCCAATCTATCAGAAAAGTTGCCCTTTGGAATGACAAAGATTGTTTCACATCGAGTTTTTCATAAGACTCCAACTCCATGAGGGACTTGGGGACAATTCCACAACTAATCCAGCCCTTGGAGCAACTCTTCCATGTTTTGAGCCTACTGTGACACTCCCTGTCTGCTGCTAGGGAGGCTCCCACTGCAAATAATCAACACAAAAGCAGATAATTAATTACCAAATGCATCGCTGCCCAGAGAGGCTGTGGCTGCCCCATCCCTGGAATTGTCCAAGGCCAGGTTGGATGGGGTTTGGAGCAACCTGGGATAGTGGAAGGTGTCCCAGGACAGGGATTTGGGACTGTAAGGTACCATCCAACCCCCAAAATTCTCTGATTCTATGGAAAATGCGTGGGCAGCAATGAGGAGTTTGGTGTTTCCCCCCAGAATAAACCAATCAACAAAAGTTCCTGGTAGCAAAAATTGTTCTAGTTCAGCTTGAGAAGTCAGAGCTGTTGCAGTTTGTATGAGCTGAGGACGTGCTACATAAAGAATGGGAAACTGGCAGCAGTTATAAAATACCTTCCTCTCTAGGGGAAGGTGCCCCTGCCCATGGGAAGGGGAGTGAAACTCGATGATCTTTAAGGTTCCTTCCAACCCAAACCACTCTGTGGTTCCTCGGGAAAAGGGCAGGAAAACGGGCCCGAGACATTTCGATATCAAACCTGTAACAGCCACTGCAGTCACAGCTCATCTGTAAAGAGCTGCAAGACTGAGCACACCCTCTAACATATAAACCATTAAATTTTATTTATGAATTAAGCTTTTGATCTGTAAAACAGCCATGTTCACACCACATTTTATGTGACTGAAATACAGAAATTGAGTCACTGCTGTTTGGAATGTACTTGCCTTTATCTGAATAAAGAACAGGATTGCTGACAAATCCCCATGTAGTTAGGGTGGTAATTAGCAAAAATACATGTAATTTAGTTACCTTTATTTACCCAACTGATTGGTGTGAGTGCTTTGAGCATATTTTACTTTTTAATCTGCATCCACTTAGACAACTACGTATAAACCACAGCTAAACATGAAAGAAGGGTGTTATCTTTTCCTCTCCAATCTCCCATCTATCCTGCAGAATGTGTAAGAATTTGGGATTTTGCCTTGCGTTTTTTATTTTTTTGTGCCAAATTCACCTAAATCATTCTGAAATTCAGTGTAAAGTTTAAATTATAAAATGATAGAATGATTTGGGATGGACGAGACCTTAAAGCCACCCCTGCCATGGGCAGGGACACCTCCCACTGTCCCAGGCTGCTCCCAGCCCCGTCCAGCCTGGCCTTGGGCACTGCCAGGGATCCAGGGGCAGCCACAACTAAAGCTCCTGCCACTGCAGAGTAACAAAAATGTGATTTTTGGGCCAAGCAATAGATTCAGGATGAAACCAGCTTCAAAATTATACATAGACACCAATCCCTGAAACCCCAGGGACTGGATAAATACCAAACTTGGAAATAACTTCTCTTCTCTTTGCTATGTGGGAGTAGTTGCAGGTCATGGGGTTTATACAGAATCCATGGAGGAATTTGTCAGGTTTTCTTCCAGATCAGACCCATCTTCTAAGCACAGAAATCAATACTTTTAAATTTGGTGAAAATCTTCTCTCTTTCCCCAATATTTTAAACAAAACGCCTTAGAAAGTGGCATGAAAAATCGCAAACCTACTCTTTTCCCTCCAAATTATAAATATCTTACTTCCACAAAGTTACAGGGGTTCAGGGCAGAATTCCTTGCCAGTTGCTAATTTTCTTTGCTTGTTTTTCTTTAATCCAGCAAAATTACCCAACCACACTCGGTGGTTTATTTGTTTATTTTTTTCCCTAGCTAAGTCAATGAGAAGGAGTTTAACAAGTGAAATTAAAAAGTTTTATCATCTCATGTGTGGCTTGGATCTAGACAGCTGCATTTCTCCTTGCCGAGCACAACTTTCTAATTTAATTTATCGTTATGTTGTTAAAAAAGTACTCCAGCTGTTCAGGGTGAAATGCTCCTGGAGAAAACAAGTCCCTTTTTCCAAGGACAAGGAGAACAGAGAGCAGCAATCTGTGAATGCACACGCTGTGGGTCTTATCTCTGCTATGGGAAATTGGCCAAAGAATCAGGTGGAAAAACTAATTTCCTCAAATACTTTTTTTGGGAATGGGGGCAGCTCTCTGAGTATCCATAAAGTAAGGAGACAAGTATTGCTCCTGGAGAGGGTCCAAGGCTCCTGGATTGTTTTATTTACAACTGGTATTAAGGTGCTTTCCTGTGAAGAGCTCTCAGCTCCTCTGAAATCTCTGTAATTAATTCCTTCCACCTTAGCACGCGAATGGGAAGTTCAAGCAGCGGGGAGAAAAGATGTGTAGAGGTGTCCTGATCTTGTGGGAAGGGCAGGATTCTCTGCTGGGCTGCTGCTGCCTCCCTGTGCCCTGGTTGTGGGACAAAGGGTGGTCAAACACAAATTTTCAAATTATTTATGGCAGCACATGACTCTGATCTGGAGGCTCTTTCTATTAAGGCTGCCAAACTCCTACCCCTTCCCAAATTTTAAGACACCCTGTTTCCTTACTCTCCTATGACATAGGATTATGCATCATGTTTTTCTCCTTTGGGTGTTATAGCTGGGAATTTTATCCCAATAGGATAGAGCTAGGTATGGTTATTTAGAAAGCCACAGACGGTCACAGAATATCCTGAGCTGGAAGTGACCCACAGGGATCACCGAGCCCGACTCCTGGCCCTATTTATTGCTCTGCGTTTCATGAGTGATGCCTTAAATTCAAAAGCACTTAAACTCATGTGGGGGTTTTTCTTTTCCCTTCAGTGCTGAGCAGTAGAAAAGTGAGGTAAGAGCCAGGAACAGGAGCTGAAACCTGGATCCCAGTGGAAGATGCAGGTATCTGAGAACACACCTGTGATGGCAGGGCTGGGGCTGTGCCGACACCGAGCCAGCTCAGGGACCAAACCCGTGCTGTGTGCATGGCTCTGTGTCCAACCGTGTCTGCAGAGGAGCTGGGATACGATTAAAATATTAATTACAGCAATGTCTCTGACATGGAGCTCAAGCGCTCACAGCAGAGCACAATTCCGAGTTATGTCCAGCCCATTTAACAAAGTTAGTGAATGTGGGTCAGCAGCTTTATACTCCCTAAGGAGCTGGGAGTGAGAGGGAGCCTCCTGGGAGGGTGACCTTGTCATTTTTGGGGTGGCTGGGACCCACCCACAGGAAGCCCTGTGACCTGCACCAGCCCTTTTTGGGTGACTCTGTCGATTTTCAGTCAGTGTGCTGGTAAATCTGAGATCTGTGGCAAGTCCCTCACCAGCTGGGAGTCCCCACACACCCAGCACAGCTGCAGGTCCCACTGGATCTTCTGAGTATTTAGACCGACAAAATGTTTTGTTACAACACTTATTAAGGATAATCCTGATCTTTCTTCTCCCCGTTACACAGAGCGGCCGAGTCATAATAATGCTTTTAGGCTCAGAAACAGAATTTGTAAAACCTTTTGTGAAGCTTGCAGAGTGCTGTAGGGTAACTGCATGATCAGCATCATATAAATGTTGGTCATTAGGCAAAAGAATCATAATAATGATCAGCAGAATAATAACAATTAGCTGTTCCCTGGCTCCCTGAATGCTGTGGCACCTACAGACCACTCATCTTCAATCAGCTGGGGATGGGACAACGGCCGAGGCTTTGTCTAAGCACCACAACTGATCAATAATGGGAGCAAAGCAATCACTTTCATTGACTCCAGCAGGTAATTTGTGTTCCTCGTGCAGCACTGCTGCATCTGAACGTGGCAAGCAGCAAACAGATAAAAGTGGCAGCACATCAATTCCTGCTGCTGGTTGGGGCCAATTACTGGAATTAAAATAACCTCTTCAGACTGCAGCAAGATCAGCTGCTGACCCTGCTGGCCTAATGCAGTTACTATTGTACTTATTATCATCACTCCCTTTCCTCCCTGCACTGCTGAGTCTGTCATTGAAGGCACGAGGTCCTGTTCGTGTTATTTGTGCTGCAGCCACATTCCAGGGATTTGAAAAGTGCCAGGAGCTCTTTGTTAACTGGAGGATGGAGGATGTTAGTGCACAAAACAAAGGGATCAGCTTAAGATTTAGTGGATAGAGGAGGAAGGCCACTGTAAGGCTGCACTCGCTGGGCAACTTCAGTGAGTGTAGGAAGTACAAAAACCTGGATAATCTCTGTGTTATCTGAGGCTTAATTAATCTCTTTTAGTGGAGATGATTTTCCTCTGTTAGCAACACTTTCTCTTCCTGCTCCATGCCCAGCGATTTGCGCGTAGCTTGAAATTTAGCACTAACCATTTGAAACCCTGCAGAAGCAGTGTTAATCCATGTTCCATCAGAAGAGTCTCTAATGGGGAAATCCGTGTTAACGAGGCCCCTCAGAGACTTCCTGGCTCAGCCAGCCCTGTTCAGAGCCCTGCCTTGCACCCACTGACTTCAGATTGATGCTCTAGAATAAACTGAGCCTCCTATGAATGCCTTCATCTTGCAAGTTTTTACTGTGTTATCTATTCATTGTTATTCTTAATTTGCAGAGAACTTTTGTCCAAGATGTGCATCAGGCCCGGCACAGGGTCACAGTGTGATTGCCATCACCATGGCAGGCACAGCCAGAGCAAAGCAAATCCCCAAAAACCTCTGAATTTCCATAGCTGACTGACCCAGTGACATGTTTATTGTATGGTTTCAGTGAGGAGCACTGAAGTTCCTTTATGAAGAAAATCAAATGTGTATTCTCATTTCTACAACATGCTTTGGAGTTGAACTGAAGAAGCTTAAGTCTTTAAATAAGATTGCACAAGCACTACACAAAAACTATAGCATTATTTGCCTTGTGGAGATCATTCCGTGGAAACAGAGCTCATCCCAAAAGGCCTTGAAAGGGTGAAGAGCAAATGTGACCACCACAAACATTCTGAGATCCTCTGTTTGCTTTGTCTCCCGTCCCCAAATCAAAGGTTGTCTGGTTTAAGTGCATACCTGTACCTAGAAGGCCAAGTGGCACTTGTCAGGTCTGGGGGAGATGCCATAATAATCTGTTTTCCTTTGTGCAAAGGTGTGGGGAAAATAAATTCCTGGAGGAGACAGAGTGTCAGAAGGATGCTTAGGGATGTTTCTCATCAGTTCCTCTCTCTGCCTTTCAAAGGGAGCCAAGCAATGCCTCTCCCTTTTCCACTGTGGGAGATTCCGACTCTGCAACTGCATCTCTCATGCCCTAAAAGAAGCTGAGATACTGAAATTATTGTTGGTGGGGACACAGCAATAGTTAGACCCAACATGGTGTGGGTGATGGGTTTTCCCTCCAGAGGGAGCGATGCGGGCTGGGCCTGGAGCCCGTGCGGGGGCAGCAGGAGGCACCCGTCGGGCTCGGCAGTGCCCGGGACACGAGGCACCTCTGGGAGATGTGGGGTACGAGTGCCAGCAAGGCTGGGAGCTCCAGCAGGGGCTGGGAACGCTTCCCCAGAGCGAGCTCCAGCATGGCACAATCCTGCAAGAGGAATAAATTCACCATGCAAAGCACCCAGCTGTAGGGAACAGCCACTGTGTCATTAGGCTGGAATGGAATGTCTGCTTTGCTCTTGGGGGATTGGAAGTGGAATGGCACTGACAGGAAATATGAAACGTTGGGGTTTTTTTTTTCCCTTTCCCCTGCAAGAATGGATTTCTGCAGAGATATTTTCCCAGCAGGAGTGTAAAAGCCTTTTAGAAAAAAAAAATCATAGCAAATAATAACTATTTTTTTTCTGACTTGCATGTAACTCTTGCTGTTTCCAACCTCTTAAAAAAAAAAAAAGCATTTAGTTGACAATGGAAGTTGTCATTAATTCTAACACAGAGTTACCACTGTGGTTTGTAAAAGAGGGTCGTGCACTTCTAGCAAATTTATCCTGGAGTATTATTTCTTGAGCCAGACTCCCTGAGAAGATGAAATGGAGCTGTTGGGGCTACAGTCATGTAAGTGCAGCCTGAGGCAGGGCTGGCACCGCAGCCGGGGGTGCCGTGGCTATGGGGGCTGTCTGACGGAACAGCCAGCGAGGAAAACAAAGAAGATGAACTATGCAGAACAAGGAGATGAGATTAAGAATACAAGGTCAAATTTCATGAAATAACTCAAGTCAGGCATAATGAAAAGGAAAGACGGAGAGCATAAAATGCTTTGGAGGGACAGGATGTTGGAGAGGACTGGATGTGTGCTAAGCAGAAACCCAATAAACCCAATTACTCTGGTTATTACTGCCTTCACTGCTGCTACAGAGGCAGCTCAGCTCCTCATTAGTCATTCCTTGCAGAATTATCATCTATCATGGCCTCATCTTTTCCTTGCTCCCTTGGGAATGCAGAAAGGAAAACAAATCCATAAGCTGTCCCCTCCCCATGTCCCCCAGTGAGCATTAGAAAAGCTTCCTCATCCTTCAGAACAATCAATATTAAGCATCTTTTACTTTGCCAACGATTGATTCTGTCTCGTTGCCCATTACTCATAAAAAAAGGGACATTTGGGCTCGATTTTATTTGTATTTAAGAGATGACAGAGATGCAGGTAGCTGAAAAATTCATGGCAACTTCCCTGGTGTTCCTTGTAGAGCTTTGGCAGCAACCTCGAGGGACGGGGACTGCCCCAAGAATGAAAACTTCCCTCCTAGGTCATCCTCTAAAGCCCATGAACACAAATAAATATGACAAGAGCTTAACACTCCTAGGGAAATGCTTCTTTTACAGAATTTTGCCCTTATTCTACCTGTAGAACTTGCGGGTTGAAATCTTAGATGCCTTTAAATGTATTGCTTAAAAAAACAACCTTTTGGTTAAAAATATATAAGGAGTCTTGTCTTTTTATTCAGGATTTTTATTTTATTTTTTTATTTAAGTATCGCTTGAAGCAGATCTAAACTGGCTCCTGAAATTAGTGTGATTTTCAGATGGTTGTTGTGTTGGTGTGAATATCAACCCCACGGACACAGGCTAAAAAAAAGTTCTTCAATTCTAATTCATCCGACTTTGAAATTCCTGCCCCCTGGAATTCACAGCCCTGAACAGACCAGCTGTGTGCAGCTCCTGGATCATTTCAGGAGTTTGACAGAACATGTTTAGTTCAGAACTTGTCCAGAGTCAGCAGAAGCCACCTCAGTATTGTTGAGTAATGTCAGAACCTTTAGGAAATGCTGACAAATGCCACCATAATTTGTCACGGGAACAAGAGAACTCCACAATATCAACATTCCCTGTACAGGTGAGAAAAAAAATTCCCTTAAAGTCTAAGGAGTAAACTGTACCTTGCTACTGAAAAGAAAACAAAGAGCTTTGAGACAAACTCTGCTTTTCTAACTTAAGAGGAAATTCTCTTTTCATCTTCGAGCAGCAATAATAAAGATAATAAAGTAGGATAAGCAGCCTGCTTTTATTGAACCACTTTGGAATGGAGTCCTTAACAACATGTTTCCTTCTATCCTGTAATTTCTTCTGACTGTAATAAAGTTAAATCAGGAAGTCTGGAATATTGTGCTGGGGATGTTCAATTAGCTCCGCGGAGTGTCCGTGGGAGTTAATGCCGTTTGAGGGAAGCAGCACTTGAGCGCTCACAGAAGATTTGTGTTCGGTTCTGTTAATTCAGACACATCCTAGCAGATGTCTGATTAGACTAATTTAAAATTAAATGGCAAGGAAGAAGAAGAACAAAAGTTTGCATTCATTGAAAATGATTGAACAAAAGATGAAAACTCTGTATCTCTGTGTTTGCTGAGCCTGGAGTGTGTCTGGAATAGCTGAGCTCTGCTTCCGTCCCCTGCTCTCCCTTCAGCAGAGCCCACCCAGACAGCCGGCTGCACATCCCCACTGCAGGGATTGCTTTTAAATAAGCAAACACTCCAACTTAAACAAACATTTGGTGAATGCAGCGCTCTCGGATAATCAGAGGAATTGAAAATAAGGAGGCAAAGATACTTCCCTCATCCTCCACGGGCTGGTATTCCAGCTGCCATTGTGCCCTTGGTTTTTTGGCAACAGCAGAAGTTCTGGGTCAGAAGTCCTTCCATTGGTATTGAAGGAAATAAGGATCTGTATTTCCTGTTGTATCTAATCATCTTCTGGAAGATGTTTGCATGAATTGGAATTGTTTGTGCTGGGGTTTTATTCTTCTTAAGTGTTGAGCACGGCTGGGTTTGGACAAGTTCTGTCCTACAGAGGGTGTCAAAATGAGGTGCGGAAGACGTTTGGAGTGCTTCTCTCTGGATGTCCTGTTAAAAGATGAAGGAAAAGCACAGGAAGTAACATTCTAATGAGGGTAGAAATTCTGGATAATTTAAAAAATACCTCAGAGCTGAAGTTAGGTTGGATGATGATGATGATGATGATGATGATGATGATGATGATGATGATGTTGATGATTTCTTTAAAGGGATTCACATATATATTAAAAAACCCAGATATTTTCAAAAGTTCCTAAGCAATTTAGCAAATTAATTGTATCGTTAGGCACTAAGTTCAGGAATTGGTTTTCGGAGGATAATTCTCACTGAAAGTCAAATACTCCTGGTACTGGGTGACGTGGTGAGGGCAGAAAGGTGAAATTATCTGTGGGAAGACCCAGGTCATTGATGTGGCACTCCAGCAGCAGTTAGTGTGGGAAGAATTTGAGCTGGAGAAATGCCACCGGCTTGTGTGTGTGTGCAGAAATCCTCTGCGTGTGTCAGTGGGAGGGAGGAGTGGCTGGATTTTCCAGCAGCTTCCTTGACTGCTCATTTTCCCACCTCAGCTCTCTGACCCCCCTTGTCCCCCCGGAGCAGGGGTAGGATGGGTGCAGAGGTGCTCCCTGCTTGAGCAAGACCCAAAAATGCATTTACAGGGGAGCCAAGGGGACCACAGTCCCCAAACTGGGACTGAGGAACATGGCATGGTTTCTGGGTTATAGGGAACGTGGTTCTGGCTGTGCACAGTTCCTTGGCACTGGGGAATTTTGGTCTTTGAAGCCCCGATTTTGAATACCTTGGGGTTTGTAGAAAGGCAGGTGCAGAGGAAGCTAAGGGGAGTCATTGCTCCTCACCAAATTTCCAGCTCTTTTGGCACAGGACTGGAATTCTGATTATTTTTAGCCTAATTTTACAATTTTTCTGCTTAATCCTGCCGAAGGATGGAGGTGCTCACGCAACCAACTTCCTCCACCACGTGAGATGGAGGGGAAGTGCTGTCCCATTTAAATGTTTGGACACATTTGATATATCTTTTTCTTAAATATATTTGAAGGAAAATATCTGATGTTGTTCCAAGCACCCATATTGCATCTTGAAAATCCTTCTATTTTTAACATGGTGTCTGACTGTCAAGGGTGGCCTCAGTAATGTTTTCATGACAGCCCATATGCTTCCAATGTACTTCCTACAGCTAGAACTTTGGAAATTCCCTGTCAACAGCCACAAATCCATTGGGAGTTTCACTCAACAGCCAAAAGTTTGGAGTTTTCTAATCCGCTTTCCCATAGTTACCTCTGGAAGTTTCTTGGAGCAGAATTAAATAGCTGCTCCACGCTCTCAGTATATTTCAGGGAATATTAAAGATCTACCTGCAGTACCGAAGGCTACAAACATAATGTATGCAATTAAACCCTGGATAATAACTTTTTAAACTTGCCTTTAATATCCAGTGAGTTTCAAATTAAAATGGAATTTTAGCCAATATAGCCTAATTTAATATATTAAAAAGTTCTGCTGTATTTTTTTTTTTTTTTACTGTAACAGATGCACATCACAGCTCTTATTTGGTACCAAAGGTGCTGTGATTCTGTGAGAAAGGGGTTTTTAGGAAAAGCAGATGTTTACTTTGATTGCTTCATGGGCTGCTGGAGGGATTAGGGATGATCCAGCATCTCCAGTTCTTGTGTTGTGGAGGCCGAAGGGGTGAACCATTCTTTGCATTTTCTCTCCTTCACTACCAGTTTTGTCCAAAAAAAAGAAAAAGGGATTTTGGAGTCCTTACTCTGCAGCTCTGATGGTGAACAGGGTCATTCCACATGAGGGATTTGAGGAAAAGTAGGAATGTTGTCAAGGGAAGCACAAATCACTACCAAAGTTGCACCATTCCCTGGATTTCTGTGAGATTTGGCGAGGTGAAGCTCTATTGGCGGATAACTTCCAAGGGATGTGCAAGGGCAGGATTTGTATTTCAAACAGGGTCATTTCCTCATGGTTAATTCTGGGCTGCGATTCTTGGGGCCGAGCTGGGTCTCCTGACCCAGGATGTGGGAGCAGGCTCCTGGTTTCCTGCTGTGCAGCACAGCCAGCTCTGATCCCAGGCTTTAACAGGGTGTCTTGGGTTGCAATATGTAACCAAAAATGTGTAATTCTATTTTCATCTGTTGAAACAGGTTGGAAGATATTTTCATCTCTTGTAACTCCAGGGGAAGGAGGGCGGGTGCCTTCTGTTCATGGGTCACTCGTTAAAACCAGATGGGGCAGTGCTTCCTTATCTCGTCCTCCACCCATCCTCCTCCAAGGGGATATCACCTGGGAATGAGCCATTTAAGGCTCTCCTTGTGACCGATAACATCACATCATCCCACTGGGAGATGCTCCACTCCGTGGGAGGAGCCAAAGCCTCTCTACCTGCATAAAACCTGCAGCTCAGAACACCAGAGCAGCTGGTTTTTGCACTGGATTCCCCGAGGAAGACTGGACCCATCCTGTCACCACCGGCCCCTTCTACAGGATCACCTCTGCTCCAACGGAGCCACAGCTGCCACTCCAGGAGGATTATTTTGGACTGCTCCCCACACCCTGACCAACAGGGGGTCAGGTCGTATTCTGACTCTGTCAGAGTTTCTGGGATTATTTGTTTGTGGTTGTTCTTTTCTCTGTACCACTGCCTTTGTAGTTTGTAATATTCTTAGTAAAGAACTGGTATTCCTGTTCCCGTATCTTTGCCTGAAAGCCCCATAATTTCAAAATTATAGCAATTCAGAGGTGGGGGGTTTACATTCTCTATTCCAAAGGAGGCTCTGGTTTCCCCTGGCAGTCACCTGTCCTCTAAACCAAGACACAGGGGAACAACATTTTCCCTAATGGAGAGAAATGCAACAGCTAAAATCCACAAATCCACGTGTTCCTGCATCAAGCAGAGCAGATCCTACTCCATGTGTGGCAGCCGTGGTTAATTTTAGCATGTAGCCCTGATGGCATTTTCTGGGAGAGGCAGAGTGTGTGTATCAACTCTGCAAACTCCTCACCCTCTTCCATCAGGTTTTTGGGGCCTGGAGGAGAGGAGCTGCTGGGTTAGGAACAGCTGGCACAGGCTGGGCTTGGGGAAGATGGGAGTGATGATGTTGAGGGAGGCAAAGTGCTTGAAGGAATCAGCCAAAGAGCAGTGCCCAGGCTCTGCTCCTCAGGTGCTGTGAAGGATTCTGGAGAAATCGGTGGCACCAGGTTGGATAAATGCACTCCAGAAAGGTTTTACCTCTTCTTTCAGGTGGGATCTCTGCACAACCACCCACAAATTCTTCATCTTCAGCCTCCACCCAGCGCTTTTGGATCACAAGGTGTAATTTGCTCTTGGTTTCTGCAGGCCCAGCTCCACACACAGGGCCCATGCACGTGTCTGAGGAGAAGCTGAGCTGTTCAACTGGGCTTTCCGTGAGGCTCTGAGGTGATTCTGTGGGATGTGTGACACAGTTTGGAAATCCCTCCCTGGGCACATTGGAGCAACAACAGAATAATAAACTGGACAGGAAACATAAACAGTGAAATAGAGCTGGTTGCACAGCAGTTCGAGAGGAAACAAGAACACTGCTCCACTCTGTCCTGGGAGAATCTGTGCTTATGTGTTTGAGGGCTCCTGCAAAGCCAGGAACAGGATTTTAAGCTTGAATGGCTAAATGGAAATGGGGGTAAATGTTCCTCCAGCTGCTTTCCCCCTGCTCTCCTCTCCTGTAAAAACAAGGCAGCAAAGCTGAAGTGATCCCCCAGGTCCCCAGTTATTAGTGCTGTAGGACAACTCGTGCCCAGAGAAGACAGATCTGTATGGCAGCAATAGGAATGATTTTTAATTTCCCTTTCAGTACTCAGGTTATTGCATATATAAAACTTCAGTTACAACTTTAAAAGGCTATTTGGATGTGATCCAGCATGTGCTGTAGGAGAGGGAACAGCCCTTGCCCCAAACCCGTTCGTGCTGCAGGTGCTGCTTTCCCTCAGGAACCAACAGGAGACAGATTTTGGTGGTATTGGGATTTTGGGATCAGATGTTGATACTTTGTGTGTTTTACAGAAGAAGGAAATGTTGTTACCCAGAGGAGGAGGAGGAGATTTCCACGTTACAGTCAGGTGCAGGATGCGCCTTTCCAAGGTGGCCTCAGCAGAGATAAAGTCGTTTTCCTTTCCTTTATTCCCCAGTGCCATTTGTTGCCATGTGGTCTGGCTCTGATATTATAAATACCTCTATCTCCCCTTACCTTCGCTGGGACTGGATTCTAATTTGAGATAAGTGGATAACAGTGAGACCTTCTTCTTCTTAAAGGCTTAGGGGATCCATACGTGGGTATCTCAGCTTTCCAGCACATCCTCCAGCATATCTGATGGACAGCAGAGTGTTATTTTCCAGAAAAACTCAGGGAGCAGGGAGGTAGAAACACCTTCCAGTGGTGGCTGTGGCACTGAACACTGATATTTGCTTAAAAAGTGGTGTTTGTAATTGAAATATTTTTATTAAAGGTATTAGCATCACAAGGTTTATGTGGTTTTAAACCCTAAAATATTTTCTAAAAGGCTTTTTATTTTGGTTTTGTGTTTCAGCAGTAACTCAGTATCCATTCTGCCACGTGTGTCTCAGATTTCATCACTTCACGCAGCAGTAAAATCAAAACAAAACTCCATTGTGAGTATTCCCACACTGTTGCAAACACCACCCTAAATAACTGACCCATGGGGTAATTAATACAATTAGGATTTTTCATAAGGCGAAGCAAGAATAAAGCTTGATGCTAAAGAAGGTGAAGAAATTTTTATTTCAAGTACAGCTGCAGAGCTTTCAAACCCCCAAAACTTAGGAAAAGAAACTACTAAAATTTAAGAATATTAAAAAACAGGAAGGGGGGGAGGGATTAAGATGGTAATTTAATTTTTTATGTTTGATTAGCAGGAAGACCTGAAGGGATTTATATTCTGACTGAAACTCATTTTGTGAGCTGACCATTAGAAGTTCAGGGAGTTGTTTCTCTCATTATCATCACTAAACCTTGACAGTTCTTCAGAATCTGAGGCAGGACTGAGTTGGGATTTTCCCCCTTTTATACAGAATATGGCATTTTATTTGTCATTTAAAAATCATATGCAACAAAGCTGAGATTACCAAAAAATCATGGCCGGATGCAAGTTGCACTTCAAATTTAATATTCCAGGTGTATCTGCTGCATCCATTGCATCCCTGGGTCCATCTCTGTGAACAGGGAGGGTGCAAAACACCTTATTTTTGTGCTGAAAGTAATTATTGACTTGAAATTTCAACATAATTATCCAAGACACAGTTCATGCTGTGTAATTAGTGCTTCAGAGAAGCAGGGTGGAGACGTGCTAAGTAGGACTGAGCTTAAAACACATTATTTATTAAGAAAAGAAAACATTCCAGGCTACTCCTTTATGTAACTGGAACCAAAAAAGAGCAGATCTCTTAAAGATTTTATTTTCAGTTTTTATACTGAGCTAGTCCATGAGGAAATTTATTAATTGAACATTATTATGAGAGACAGGTAAAGGCTGAAAATACTGGGATTCAGAGCCGGGACACACGGTGTCTATTTTAAAAATATCTTTTAAAATGAATTTCTGGCTAATAATGGCATATTCCCCTCTCAGGAGATGTTTGTGTACTAGAGTCTGTGACACACAAGTGGAGGTTGGTGTGTCAAAACGATTCATTAATAAAAATTATCTTGTCCATGTGTACAGATTGAGGCTTTTTGCAGGCAGCTATAAACAGTCCCCATCTGCCCGAATGGCTGCAAACTGTGGCTGTGAACAGAACTCAAACCTTTACACCCAAATCACAGGCTTGCAAATTCCACATTCTCGCATTTAATGGACTTGTAGCAGATGGGAAACTTTTCCAAGTTGTGCTGTTGAAGACATCCCTGTGGAATGCACTTTTTCTGGGTATTTTTTCCTACAGATAAACGGCAAAATTGGCTTTTGAGGAGCCCAGCTCAGCAACAGTCCTGTTTATCAATGTAACAGCAAGCCTGAAAGTGAGCACAACCGGAGCTCTCACAGATGTTTTTCCTGAAGGGCAGTAATAATGGTAGACTTTGAGCAACTTCCATACCTGGGAGCTTCAAACATCCTTTCCAGAAAATCTGCTCAGCTGTGCCACAAGCACTGGGGCAGCTCTGCCAAAAGATAAGCATAAAAAGAAACGATAGGAACACAAAGCAGGGACTTCTCTGTGAATTCTGGGGCAAATTCAACATTTGAGGCTTATTTCATCCCCCGCCCAACCGGACCCCTGACCTTTGGTTCGTGTAGGGGCTGTGCTGATGGAGAAGAGGGAATCTGAGGGCTTATTTTACCTTTTCCCAGGCTTTTTTTCCCCCGTGCTTCCCAGATTGCCACCCTCTGCTCTGCTTAATTAAAACCAGGTGAGGTTTTGTCAGGGTGAGTGAGATAAGGATTTGTTCCGTGCCTCCTCTGCGGGCTTCCCGAAGGATGCTCCTTCTCCAGGCAACCACAGCAAAAACCAAACAGCCCACGGAGAGCTCTGAATGTGCACGTGGTGGGGACGAGGTGTTTGGCACCTGGAATAATTCTCTCTGTTTGCTGGAAGGGAGCGAGCCAGCAATTCCCAGGTTTTTTCTAGATGACCCACTGCTGTGGTGATTCCTGAGGCAATCCAATTCCTAATAAATACCACAAAGCAGAGCAGTTTGGGGCTGCAGTGACTGCTCTCGCCCACCCCCAGGCTGAGCCACGGTGCTCTGTACTCTTCCAAAAGTGAGGGCTCTGGCACGGAAGTTGTTTTTGCTGGAATTAGTCAAATGCAGGTGGCAAGGAGAGTTAATTATGTAACAGTGGGAATGCAAGAGCTCCTAAAGGATTTGAGCATTTTCCAGTGATCCCAATCTGCTTGGGAGCAAGTGGCACCTGTGAGGGAACATTTCGCAGGAAAATGGGAGTTTGGAGATGCGCGTGGCCTTGTCCCAGAATTCTTTTTTTATGCTGAATTTGAGCATAAAAAGGGGGAGAAAACTGCTGGACAAGGGCCACAAAAAGTGATACCACAAAGAAAAGCATAGAAGCCTTTGTGTCTATGCAAAAATAATCTAAACACATCCCTGGCAGTGCCCCAGGCCAGGCTGGACGGGGCTGGGAGCAGCCTGGGACAGTGGGAGGTGTCCCTGCCATGGCAGGGGGGGCACTGGGTGGGCTTTAAGGTCCCTTCCAACCCAAACCATTCTGGGATTCACCTCACCACATCCAGAATCAGTGCTCCAAGAGCTGCTATGAGATAATTCATGCTAAAGCAGTAAAAAATTATTTTCATGTGTGTAACTTTGAAAAGCAAGAGCCCAAGGTGGTCAGAAACCAGGAGCTGGCTTTTGGTGCAGGTAACAGAAGGGTGGTTCCACCTCTGGAAATGGAAAACACCTGGAAGTTTGTCCCACTGACAGGACAAACTCCTGCGCCAGCGCCGGCTGTCAGTGCCCCGTGGTGCTCCTGCAGCACGTCGGGGTCACTGCAGTGTCCTCACCTTCAGCCTCCACCTCCTAAATTCTGTGCTGTGCACACTCAGTGTTTTATGGGCACCAGCTCTGCCCTGGCAGGGGCTGTACATATTTTAAGAGTATTTAGAGCCCTGGGGAGTCTGTTTTAGCAGCTGGTAAATGGGTGCCAGCAGGACCCTCTGCGGGCTCGGGGTCAGCGCTGGCTGAAGGCAGTCCCTGAATTAACCTCCATTTCAGCAGCTTTAGGACATTCTGCTGCAGTCCAGGTTTCTCCATCTGGCAGGTCTCAAACCTTCCATCCTTGCTGCTGCTTCTGACGAAACAGCTCCGTGAGGGTATAAAAATCCAGTGAGAGGAGTGCAGGGGGATCCTGGGTGCTGGGCAGGAGTGCCCCGTGGGGTGTGGGCCGTAGTGACCACGGTGGGCTCAGTGTTTGTCACCCCGTTCGCCCCCTGATATTTCTCGTGGGATAATTGGCTGATTTCTGCTTTGCCAGTACATAATAATGAGGAAAAAGTTACTTTTTTGGCTTATTTTTCGTTCTGGGAAGCAGGTAAAGGAGTGCTTCTGTTCCCTCAGTCTGTAAATGAGCAGTGTGGGACATAAATTTGTCTTTAACTTTCTGAGAAGGGTGCAGAGAGAGAAATTCAGAATTAGACCTTTTTAACCCCTTTATCATAGAAATGCACTTTTAATGCTTAATAATTTTAAAAGAAAAATATCCTCTCGTAGGCAACTTTCTCTTGTGCTGGAGGGAAGAGTGGCACCAGCTGAAGGGGAGTGTAAAGAGTCAGGTAAAAAATGGCTCAAAGGGCCCTGATTGTCAAAAGTCTTCCCTGCACAAGAGCTCTCCCTGTTTTTAAAACCCTGTTGAAATGCACAGTGTTTTTCCCTTTGGCAGCCCTGTGTCACATCCACTGGGGAGATGCAGCAGGCCCTTAATGGTGTTAATTTTATTACCAGGACTCAAAACGCATTAAGATCACGGAATCATTAAGGTTGGAAAAGCCCTCCAAGATCATTAAGTCCAACCTTCAGCCAAATACCATCATTCCCGCACAGAGGTTGGGAGCAGGGGAACTCCAGGGCGAGTTCTGATGGCAAATTTGTTGTGACCTCTTCTGAGCTGTCATATTTTGAGGTGCACAACGTAAGGACAGAGGGGACCAGCACTTAAAAACCACTGCCTGTGATCAGCCAGGTACCTCACACTGAATTAGGTTTTATAAATATTCCCATTTTCCTCAAAACTTGAGTTCACTTTTTTTAAATCAAGATGAGTAATTCGCCTTTCCTGGAAGCTCTTGGAAAGCTCTTGATGACTGCAGCCCTTTGGGAAGCCAGAACCTCCACGCAGCCTCTGCTGAGGCAGTTCCACCACCACTCTGCCCTCACTCACAAGATTTCTTCCAACTGGATCGTTCTCCCATTTTCACAGTGAAAGAATATCCTTCAACTGCTTTCCCAACTGTCTTATAATGCAAAAAAAAAAAGGCCTTTATGCTGATATTTCTAAAAGTCTGAGAGTGGGAAACATCCAAACTGACATCGTTTTAACTGGGGTAAAATAAATACTGCTCCAGCTCTGTTTAGTGATGGCACACTGTGAGGTCAGGACCCCAAAAGGTCACAGATAAGAAGTGGGGGACACCCTCCCTGAATGCACAGAGCCAAGTGTGCAGTAATAAATATTAAATGATGTTTCTAGACAGAAGATGATTTGTATTCCACAGCTGCATTTCTTGTATTCGAGACAGAGAAGTGAATTTGCATCCCATGGAGATGTTTTATTTATGCTTTCTTATTTCCAAACTGGATAAACACAGACACCAAACTCAGAAACATAGAACTAGTCTTAGTTAATCCAGCTTTTAATATAATTTTGCTAGAATTTAGTAATTTAAGATGAAAATAGGAAAAAAAACCCCAAATCCTTGAACTTACCTTGAACCCCATGGTTTGGGACTGGAAATCCGTGGGGTTTTTAGCACCACTAAAGACAGAACAACTGGAAAGGCCAGGAGAATTTTTAATATTCCATATCGCAGAGAAATGGGGAAAACCTTCATTAGAAATCAGTCTCCTCACAGATTTT
Source organism: Dryoscopus gambensis (assembly GCA_013389985.1). Lineage (NCBI taxonomy): Eukaryota > Metazoa > Chordata > Aves > Passeriformes > Malaconotidae > Dryoscopus > Dryoscopus gambensis. The sequence goes on along the minus strand of WEIT01030453.1, from coordinate 716,941 downwards.
GGGTTCATTGCAGCCCAGCTAAAAATCTCAGTGGGCTTAAGCCTGCTTTACCATATTGCAATTAAGAGCAAAACATGGAAACTACCGGGGCTGGCATCCATCACTGGATGTGCTCTTATTTTAAAGGACATCTCTGTCTATAATATATTCACATGGACATAATGTCCATCCCTGGTTTTCAGGGAAATCCTGGGAAATATCATTCCCAGTCCAGCCTGATCCCAACATCTGGCCTGATCTTTGGGGCATTGTGGTGCTTCAGTTGCTCCAAGTATTTTTGCAAATAATTTTGCTCACCTGGGTGTTTGGGGAGGGGAGTTTTGTTTGCTTGTTTGTATTTTAGGTGTTTAAGCCATCTGTGAGCAATGACCACAGCAGGACAGGGACATCACTGGTCCCAGTGATTAGATTTTAATCTATTCCACTGGTTCTATCCACTGGGAGAAGTGTTCAAGGCTGGACCTGATCTAGTGGAAGGTGTCCCTGGCCCTGGCAGGGGGTTGGAATCAGAGGATCGTTAAGGTCCCTTCCGACCCCAACCATTGTGTGATTCTGTGATATGGAGAGCATTTAAGGGATTTCTTGCTGTTATAAAGCTGTTCTTTGTGTTTGGGGGTGAATGATAGCACTGGAAAAGAGGCTGGGAGCTCAGGGAAGGAATACCAGCAGAGGCTGGAGCAGGAAAATATGGTGCCTTTTTTTTAACTTTTTAGGACCTCACATTTTGGAGATCTGGCACCCATCAGCTGCTGGAGAGCCACAGAACCATCTATTCCACACTGCAATTCTCGGGCAAAGCGCACCAGGCACAGCCTGTGTGCCTCCAGTTTCCGTGGGCTGGCTCAGAGAGTTCCCTTGGCTGCAGGGAAAAGGCTGGGACTCAGCTGGCCCCTGACTGCCTGCAGGTGGCTGGTTTTCCAAAATATCATTGGAACTGGGAACATCTGCCTGATGCTTCCCCGCAACAACTTCCCGGTTCCAGTGATGCTCTTTGGAATCACAGTCCAAGGTGAGGATGTGGACAAGTTGTTGGGAGGCTGGCCCGGCACTGAATGGAGATCACTTGGAAAGTGTTGAGCTGTTGGTCATCTGGAATCCATCTCATTCCTGCCAGGGAAAGGCAGAACAGAGAGCTCCAATTAGCTGCTGCTCATTTGCAACCATGTCAGCTAATTAGCTGAAGACCGACCAGATGGGGAAGGATTTCTCCCAGAGCTTTCAGAGGCACTTCCTGTTGCCCAGTTTCAAGCACTTGGGATTTCAACTTTTTTCCTTTCTCCAGGAGGCTGAACACAGGAGGGGAAATTGGACTCCCAGTCCTTTGTTCCTTTTTGAGGAGAGCTGGGCTCTCCTTGGGCTTCAGTCTGCAGGACACTGGTGGCACCCAGGTGACTTTGTGTCGCAGCAGAGATCCAGCTCTGCTCTCTGGCATCATGGATGGGAGCTGGGAATGAAGTCCTGGTGATCTCAGAGCCGGAGGGGACAGGCACAAGGAGACAAATCCTTTCTCCCAAGCTGACCAGGGTGTCCGCTCCAGGGCACCTCTCTCACACAGGTGGGCACAGGGTGAGCTGCAGAGCTGCCCAGCAGCACTGAGGAGTTGGGGATTGCAGAAGGAGCTGGAGATCTAAGTCTCCTCTTTCCTATTCCGGCACAGCTGCAAGGATCTTGGAGAAATGGTTATCTTGGACTGAGGATGCACACAGGTGAGTCCATGTCCTAAATGATGATTATACATGAATCAAATGTCACATTTGGCAGTGTCACCCACTCTGATATGAGCATCTGTCTCCAAGAGCACTGATCTGGCCTTGGACCCATGGCAGAGACTCATCTGCACCTCCCTTCCCCCATATTTACATGTTTAGAGAGCTCTGTTTTCCACAGTCTGTGCCCTGCTTTCCCCAGACTCCTGTTTGTGCCTCCCTCAGTTCAGGCTCCTCCACGGCTTCTCGCTTCCTTTGACATTTCTTTCATTGCTCTCCCGTGCACCAGCTCACATTAACACATGTTCGAACAGCATCATCTTTTTGCAGCGCTGGTTTTAATTAGTCTGCACCTTCCCCTGGGACGGCTGTGTGCTCCAAAGCTTTCTGCAGGTGCTCTCCTGTGCTCTGTGACTGCATCACCTGGAGGCGGCACAACGCACGAGCTCCTGGCGGCTGTTGTGGTTTAGGTGACTCCAAAAATCCTCCCCAGCCTGCAGAATTCCCTGATCTCAGCTGATGAAAATCACTGGCAATGTGGGAGAATGTTTTTTATGGTGAGGGAAGGGAAAGATGAAAAGTGGGCACTTTCAGAGCTGCTTCCTGTGAGTTTGGTGTTCAGAGCCCACTTGTTCCAAGGGGAACCGGTGTCTGAGTGCCATCGATGGCTGTCAAGGATCCTTTGTTTCAAAATGTGTTAAGAGCAGGAATGGAGGAGCAGTTTATAGGATCAATAAAGCGGTAGCTGATACAGTGCAACCAGGCTGTTTTATCCATGTTTTGCTGTGCCTACAGTGACTAATCCCAAGAGGAGCTGTATCAGTTGTGCTACGAGGGCCTGCGCTTCTCTCTCTGAACCTGCCACGCCACATTTTCCTATTATCGTACCCTGCACAGAGCCTTTGATAACTTCACAGCTCCCTGTGTTTCGCTGGTAGGCTCCGTAAACCCTGACTAATTATTTTTACATCCTACATCTCCTCATTACAACGCTTGCCTGCCTCTCTGTGCCGTGCTGCTCACAGCAAGTCTTGGGGAACACATCAGACCATCAGCAGTTCTACTTCTCCAAGCCATGGGAAATACAAAACCTGGCAGTTCTTCCTCAGTTTGCTTTCTATCACCTGGGATCTTGACTTTGCTCCTCTGAGCTGCATCTTGGCCCATTTAATTAATCTTCTCTTTGTATGGAGCTGATAATCAGCTGTACTCAAATTATTTATTGTAACTGACCGTTTATCCCGGTTCTGAGTGAAATCCCAGAAGAGTTTGGGTGGGAAAGGACCCTAAAGCCCACCCAGTGCCACCCCTGCCATGGCAGGGACACCTCCCACTGTCCCAGGCTGCTCCCAGCCCCGTCCAGCCTGGCCTTGGGCACTGCCAGGGATCCAGGGGCAGCCACGGCTGCTCTGGGCACCCTGTGCCAGGGCCTCCCACCCTCCCAGGGAACAATTCCTTCCCAGTATCCCATCTAAACATGATGATGCGAGAGGTTGTAATATTTCCTTATGCCAAATTCCTGGTGGTTTTAGCAGGATTTTCTAGCAGATTAGATGAGGATACACTTTCTGTGGGGAATGTCCGCAGTGAGGATGTGGGGAGAGTGTAGCTGAATTGTGTCTAACAGAGCTTGAGTTGTTTCTAAAACAGAGCCACAGTGGCCAATATTCCATGTTCCACTGAATTATTGCCTTCATGAAGATTAATGGTGGTTTGAGGCAAGAGTGCAACCCTGGTTTATTTCTGGTTTAATTCATAATTTATTGTTCCTTTCTTGCCTGGTGGTGCCTGCTCTGTTCTCTTGTTGCTTCTGTGAAAAACAGATGTGAAACCAAAACCCCAGATTGGAATTTGAGTCTTCACTGCTGCTCCTCTCAGTGTTATTGATCACTTCAATTAATGTCCGCCCAGGAGTGAGACCTGCAAACGCACAGAGCAGTGGCAGCAGCAGGCAGGAGGCAGAAATGCCTGTCCCCAGTCCAGGAGCAGGGCTTTTGTCCTGCCCTCCTCCAGGAGGAGGAAACAACCCCACGTGGGATGGTCCCATGTGAAGCATCCCTCAAAAAAGCATTTTGTGCTCAAATGTCTTCTCATTTCCTTGGGATTACTGCATTTCTGTTTGTCCCATGGCCTGAGAATGTGGATTGAGCTGTTCCCTGCTCAAGTGCAACTGGAGACACTCAAAGAGTCAGGCAAATCTGCTTTTTAAGACACTGTGATTTCTGAACCTACACTCTCTAACAGATTATTAACTTTGGATATACAAATTACCCTTTTTAACTATTGATAAACCACCAGAGGAAACAATTTACTTCGGGCTGGATTGGGGTGCAGGAAGGTCATGAGATTTGCTATAAAATATAAGCAACACCAATTTCCCTACATCCTGCTGTCTGCAAGTGCATTCTGGCAGAAACCCCGTGCCCCGTTCCAGCGGGCTGGATCTCCTGGCTCGCGGGAAGGTGGCGTAGCCAAAGCTGCATTGTGTGTCCCCTTCGGCAGAGCTGCAAAGAGAAAAGGCTGCGAGGAGACAAAGAATTAAACAAAGACTTGAACAGTTGCGTCATTAAGCCGTCAGCATTTGCAGACAGGGCTTTGGCACAGCGTGACTTCCCAGTGCTAAGCGCTTCGTCTGGTTTTGGTCATTTAGTTACTCATTAAAGCCCTCAAAGCTTTTTCAGGATTTCTTCTTTTGTTAACTTCTGTCGCATAAAGTGTTTTTAATGCTTTCTCTCTTTTCCCGTATAATAACCCTGCAATATTCAAATTAGGCAAGTGGAAAGAGAAGTGATTTAATTGTGAGTGTGGAAGAAAAGTTTGCAGAACTTCCCTCTGACTCGCAGACAGTAATTTTCGTGACACGAGTTGAGCATTAGTGACTCTGCCGTTCTATTTAGAGGTAACCAAACCTTTTCAGCTCAGGGAACCTTTTCAGCTCAGTCTTTTTTGCAGGAGATAATCTGTCATTTGAAAGTGGAAATTAGTCCACAATAACCCACCCACAGGCCAAAGCAGCTCTGTGACTTTTTAAGATACACTGAACAGGCTCCTGTGTGGAAATGAACAGCGTTTTAACTCTTTCTGTGATGGGAATTGTTGGGGTTTTATCTTTGGGACAGTGTCCACCCACTTTTTTTTTTTTTTTCATTCAGACAATTAAACACCAATTTTCTGGCACAAAAGTGTCCCAGAAAAAAGACTCAGCTCGTGCTTCAGTGATTCTTCGTTAACAAATGCAGCTGGAATTGGCCTGTGAGGCAGGTGAGGAGCTGAGAGCTCTTCACAGAGCAGGAACTTTGCCTTTCCAGGTTCAGCGGGAGCAAAGCCTCTTCATAGGAGGGCCACAGTTACCGGAGAAACTCTCTCTTACTGTGAGATTTCCACCAAAAAAAGCTTCGCTACCTCATCTTTGCTGCTCTGCAGGTGAGGAGGGATGGCCCCGGGGCGGGGCGGGGGTTTGGATGTGCCAGGCTGGGTTACTCCTGCTCAGGGCGTGGCGCTGCCTCCATCCTGCTCCTGCCTGGCTTTTCCTCTGCTGGGATGTGGCGGCCACGTCCCTGTTGAAATAAATACGGGCAGGACTGCGAGTCCTTTAAAAGCCTTTATTAAAAGTGATCAGCTTGGGTTGGGTGCCCGGCAGGCTGCGCACACCNCAAGGGTCCTTTAGGCTTTCGTTTGCATATCAGGTTTTCTGGTTTTTTCTTCTCTCTGGTATCTTCACACAGGCCTGGGTGGGGGCGGGTAGCTAGGCAACGGGGGATGGCTAAGGGAACTCCATACATTCCTGAAATTAGCATTTTCTGATAAGGAGTAGCTTACTCCAAATTGAGGGGGGTGGTTTACAACAGGATAATTAGCAGTAACAGTTAATAAAGGACGAAATATAACATTCAGGTAATGAACAAAAAACTACAATGAAGTATAAAATGAATGGACAATTGTTAAATTGATAATCTGGTCTCTTATTTATAACACCTGTCACTGCCCTAATTCCAGAGGAGGGATTGTGGCCGTCACCGCCAGACCAGGTGACACCTTTGGAGCATCACCCAGCTGGTTTAATAAGGGAATTTTACAGATCTTATTCTGTGGTCTACAGCAAGCAGAAAAAAAAATACACACAGTAAGTCCAGAAATATTATATACTAGGTGTTTTAATTAAAATTTTTATTTACGATATTTTAGCCCATTTGAAATGTTGAGAATAGCTTTGGATTTAATTCAGGAAGGATTTTTTTTTTAATCTGCATATTAAAAGGAAAAGGAGTATGGTTGTTCTAACATTTTAAGTGCATTTATACCAAGTATAAACTAGAATCCTGGATTTTATTTTTTAATGAAACTTAATTCAGCCTAGTTAGGAAACCAATAACCATAATTCCTAATTCAGTTTATTAAAGTAATAAACACAGCTATTCCAGGAAATGAAAACATTTCAGGGGATGAAATACAGAGTTCTCTGAGCAAGATATTCAAGTGTGGGTACCAGGAATTTCACAACTCTTTTGGAACTAAGCAGAGTTCTTTGTGTCTAAGGATGCTGGGTATCACCTGGTCTCACTGAGGCTGTGAATGTTACAGATTCTCAGCATTTTGAGAACTCCTCTGGCTTATTTGGATGTGCAAGGTGGATTTAGATGTCTGATTTTAAGCAGTGAGACATTCAGGTGCTTGTCTTGGGCCCTGACTTTCAAAGACAGCATCAGCTGCATTAAGCCTGACATGACAGAGCTGGAATTATGTTTAATAATGGACTAAACTCTTTCCAGGCTACACTGCTGGAATACCAAATACAGCAGAGTCGGTGAGAGAGGCCATCAGTCACTGCAGCAGTGTTTGTTCTTCAGCCCTGGATTCCCTGAGATGCAGGAAGGAGTAAAGAGGAAAACACAAAAATTGGTCTTTTGCTGGGATAGGAATGTCTGGGCTCTTTCTTGGCTCATGAACTTGGAAACCCAGAATGGTTTGGGTTGGAAGGCACCTAAAAATCATCCAGTTCCTGCCATGGCAGGGACACTTCCACTGTCCCAGGCCACTCCCAGCCCCGTCCAGCCTGGCCTTGGGCACGGCCAGGGATCCAGGGGCAGCCACAGCTGCTCTGGGCAGTTCCTGTTTCAGATTTTGCTTCTTTATCTCCCAAGTCACAATCATGTTTTACCCAGTCTGGGATCTCGGAGCTCAAAGGAAAGGAGAAAGAAGTCCAGGGATAAGGATGAGATGAAAATGTTTGTTTAGGAACACAGGCAGCTTTAACCTGCTTTCTTATAAATCAACACCCTAATAATGGAGATAAATCATACGGCTATGGAGATATCAAGGCAGCATTTATGGATCCATATTGATTTTTGAGCATTGATCCCAAATCAGCCAGTTCTTGATATTTCCTCCCTTCTTTTCCTCTTTCTGTCATTCCAGCAATTCAATCATCCTAGAGGGTGAAGCCGCTGTTTCTTCTTCATCAGGCACTTAACACAATTATTAAAAAAAATGAAGTTGCAATTAAAAGTGAACTATGGAGAGGGGGATTCCTTGGTTATTGAAGAAGTTTGTGCTCAGCAGAGGTCACTTTCATTTGCCTTTTAATATTTTGAGGGAGCTGCAGCTGAGAGAGACGTGAGGTTTCCCACGGAAGCGGCGCCCGCAGCTCCGGAGCCTTCCCGGTGGTGCTGTTCCGGGTGGCTGATCCTTCACTTCTTGTCTCAGGAACTGGGCTGGGCTTGACAACCTCCCAGTCCCTGGGACCCACAGGAGTGGCAGTTAATTAATCTTCTCTTTTTTCAGAGGTAATTACGCTGATTGGTAATTAAAGATTTTTGGAATTTTTTTTTTTCTTCCAAAGAGGCACCATTTCATTCTGGGCTGCCCAGCACGGGAAGGACAGAGGGACATGAGGGCAGGGTTAGATGGGATACTGGGAAGGAATTCTTCCCTGGGAGGGTGGGCAGGCCCTGGCACAGGGTGCCCAGAGCAGCTGTGGCTGCCCCTGGATCCCTGGCAGTGCCCAAGGCCAGGCTGGACGGGGCTGGGAGCAGCCTGGGACAGTGGGAGGTGTCCCTGCCATGGCAGGGGTGGCACTGGAGGGGCTTTAAGGTCCCTTCCAACCCAAACCATTCTGGGATTCTATTATTCCATTTCTTTCCTGTTCTGAGATTATTTTTTTAATCCAGAGGCACAAGTGATGCTGTTTATTACCAAACAGGCATTTTTTGCCAGGCATATTAGAGATGTTAATAACATTAATTATAATTTTACTTTGGTGTGCCCTAAGGCCTTGTCCTGGGTTATCTGTATGCTGGTTACCATCTTCATGAGCTGTTAAAATCAGGTGTGGCAATGTTCCCTGCCTCCTCCCTCTGGGCTATCTGCTGTTAATAGCCCATCAGTGCCTTATCTCATAACTCATCATCCCATTGTGAGATGCTCCGCCCAGGGGGAAGGAGCCAAGCATTCCTACCTGGATAAAAGGTTGAGAATTTTGCAACAGAGACAGAGCCTTTCCCACTGGATTTCCAGAGGACAGGAACCGCACAACCACCACTGGATTTCCCAGAGGAAGACCAGACCTTTTCTACAAGATCACTGCTTCAACAGGATTACATCTGCCAATTCAGGAGGACTGCAGCCACCGTTTATTCGGACTGCTACCAACACCCTGTGACAACAGGGTGTCAGGGTGTATTTCTGACTCTGTCAGTGGTTTGCTTTGTTTTGTTTTGTACTCTTCCATGTGTTTTTTTTTAAATTTTCCTAGTAAAGAACTGTTATTCCTATTCCCATATCTTTGCCTGAGAGCCCCTTAATTTCAAAATTCTAATAATTCGGAGGGAGGGGGTTTACATTTTCCATTTCAAGGGAGGCTCCTGCCTTCCTTAAGCTGACACCTGTCTTTTCAAACCAAGACAGGCCTCGTTTTCCTTCAAAGACATAATTTTTTTTCATTCTCCAAACAAAACTCAGGTGCTGCCTGCTAAGCAGCATCCCTAAGCAGAAATATTCTGTACCATTCTGCAGGAGTCTGACTGGCAGCATGAAGGCTGAATTCATTGTATCATCACACAATGCCCAACACCATCTTTTAGCTTTTCACAAACCTGATAAATCCTTCACAAACCAGCCCAAAATAGAAACAGCGATGGAACTCTCTGAAGTTGTCAGCAAGATTTCTTGAATGAATTTTAACACATCTCTCCTCCAGGAAAAGGTTTCTCTAGCACAGGTTTCTACAGCAAATTTCAATTTTGTTTCTACAGCAATTTCCACAGCCTATTAGAAACAGCTTGCAAATAAATATATTTATATATATACACTCATACATTTATATATAATTGTTGAATAATTATTTTTTGTCTTTTTGCTAGAGTAGCTTGCACTTAAAAAGCCAAGTCTGGATGATCCAAATGCAGAAATTCAGGAGGTGAAGAGTTACTGAAATATCAGTTGAATTAATATTTTTCATGTAACATTAACTCCAGCTGTTGGTGAACATTTTAAAAATAAGCTTCTGAACAGCCAAATGCTGAGACACACAGATAAGCACATGAATAATTCTGGTGGTTGCAATAAGGAAACTAATTAAGGATGCCCAAATCCAGACTGTAACAAGCTGGCGCAGGAGTGATCATTACTGAATTAGCATTGCTTGATCGAGTTACGAATAACTGAGTGGTCACCCTCCGCAAAACACGAAGGCAGACAGAAAATTCCAAAAGATTAGCCCAGAATGGGGGATTCTTTTCTAGATTGCTCCTAAAAGCAAGATTTGCTAAGTCTGAGTTCTTGAGTGCAGTTGAGGCCATGAGCAACTGGAAAAAAAACCCAAATAAACCAACACTGAAGTTGCAGCTCCACAGAAATTAGAGGGAAGCCGAACTTCTGTCTTTTCCATGATCTTGGGATGCTCCATGCTGGAATTCTCTTTCTTGGCAGGTGCAATGTTCCACCAGACCGAGGCTCTCGCTCAAGGTGGGTCTGGCACAGGAGCCGAACTCATCTCAAGGCTCGGTTCTGCACGAGGATTGTTCCTCCAGCTCTCCCCCCATGTGCTGGCTAAACCAGTAAGTCAAAAAGTCATGGAATGTGGATGGAATGTTCAGGGACTTTGTGCTCCCTGGTTTCAGTTTTTTGGGACCAAAGCAGCCGCTGATGGCTCACAGCAAAGGCAGCGTCGTTCTGGATTAGGCACTTCCCATGCTGGAAGCACACTCAGCCTCCAAACCTAAAGGAACTCAGGTAAATCAAAGTATCAAAGGATTTTTAATACATTTAAATGAAATGAAAGATAAATTTCCTCAGTGGAAAGAAGAATCAACCAACTCTTGTTTCATTGCATTATGAACAATGTTTTAAGCTCCTTTTCCATCAGCTGCCTTTAATTAGCAACACTTCAACAGAGTTCTCCCATGCAAAACCCACCCAGGACTGGTCTTGATCTCCCAAAATGGGTGCCAGAGCTGCATCTTTCCCGCTGCAGAGTAACTTTAACTGCTTTAATCGCTCGATGAGGGACCCCGATATGAGAAGTGACAGAGGCCTTTAATGGTTTAATAACTCACACAAGTCCTGGCTTTGGAGTGAAGTTCAGAAATGTGCTTTAGAGTCAAGAGAAGTTATCTCCAAATGAATACAGGCCATATAGGATAAGGAAAAGCAGCTTCAACAGGGAGATCCTCTGGAGAAATAAAATTTTGCTCGGGATTGTTTATGTTATCAGAGCCCCAGATGCATTGCTGCTCACAACAGATCTGTTCCAACCTGATACTGAATTATTTTAGCTTTCCATGCTATCAGAGGAGACAGGAAAAACTCCTGCCTTCAGAAAAAATGCATTTATATCCCCCTGTGTGAGCATCTGGGTGTGTGTGCACTCAAAACTCTGAGTAAGGATGAAAGGACATTTTCTGAGTGTGCATTTCTAGGCATTATATATTATTTAATTTATAAATTATGCAGCTTCTGGGTATTTTGAGGACGTTGCTGCTGCTGGTCCCATGGCACAGGGAGAGTGCTCATGGCACAGGCACATTGGGTTGGAAGGGATCCTTAAAACTCATTCCATCCCACCCCTGCCATGGGAAGGGACACTTCCCACTGTCCCAGGCTGCTCCCAGCCCCGTCCAGCCTGGCCTTGGGCACTGCCAGGGATCCAGGGGCAGCCACAGCTGCTCTGGGAATTCCAGCCCCTCACCACCCTCACAGGGAAGAATTTTTCCCAATACCCAATCCAAACCTACTCTTTAAATCTACAGCATTCTGGGCTGGTTTTCATTGCCCTGTGCTGATCTTCTCTCCAACTTCATGTTTAAGTTCTTTTTGAATCTCATCTTTCCAGGCTGCTTCTGGTGTCCAGCCAATTGATGATCATTGTGTTTAAATAATAAATGCAATTTCTCAGTTAAAATAAAACCCTTCATCTCTATTTTTCCACGTTACTGTTCCTTTTTCTTGTAAATCTCATCTTCTTACCCTGCTTAATGATCCTGATCTTGATAATTTTGTCAACAAATTGAGTGGTCAAACAACCATGAAGTGTTTCTGCTCTGAGGAGAGCTGTGCTTTGCCGGGTTTGCTGGTTCCATTTTTTTCAGTGTCAGCACTACAAGTTGTTCTTCTTCCTCCTTATTTTGTAATAATCTTAATCTTTCTTAATAATTTTAAATATTTTTAAAATAATTTTTAATCTTTTTTTAATGATGTATCAGAAACCAGATCACAATTGTTGTGCTTAGTGATGTTTAATTGCCTTTTAACAGGAGTTTTTGTATTTCATTGACAGCCTGATCACTTTAACCTTCATTTGCTAAAAGCTTCTGTTCTCTTTTAAAATGCACCGGGCTTGGTTCAATCTGTATTTGCAATCTCATATATTTATATAAATACATGCACAGTGACCTGTACATATGTTCGTATATCAGTGTTTGTGTACACACAGGGAACTTCACAGCCCAGTTTTGGGGAAGGCCAAGAACAGAGCAGCAAAGCTGAGCAAGGTCGGAAAATCAGAGCCTTTGAGGCAGCTCTGCCAAGATCCAGATGGAATCGGGCCTTTGGATGAGGGGATGGGTTTGCAGAAGGCTCAGGGAGAGGTGAGGTGCAGCAGGGGGGAAGAGCTGGGGCTCACCCTCTGATTTTAGGGCTTTCTCTCCCAAATGAAGCTGGGTAACTCCCCAAATCCCAAGCTTTTCACAGATCTTTCTGTGTCTGATGCACATCTTCTTTTGCATTTACACACCCTGTATTTCACACGCCCTGTACATGACTGTCCTGGGTTATCTGTATTCTATTCCCATCTTCATGAGCTGTTGAAACCAGGTGTGGCAATGTTCCCTGCCTCCTCCCTCCGGACTATCTCCTGTTAATGGGCCCATCAAGGCCTGGCCACATGACCCATGGATAACTCGCTCCTGTCCTGGACCATCTCCTGTTAATGGTCCATCAGTGCCCTGCCCATGACTCACAGATAACGCACTCCTGGACTATCTCCTGTTATTAATGGGCCCATCAAGGCCTTGCCTCATGACTCACCAGCCCATTGTGAGGTCCCCCGCCCAGGGGGAAGGAGCCAAGCATTCCCACCTGGATGAAGTTTGGAGGTTTTGCAACAAAGGACAGAGCTCTTTTCCAGAGGAGCAGCTTTCTCTTCCACTGGATTTCCCAGAGGAGCAGCTTTCTTCTCTACTGGATTCCCAGAGGGAAACTACACCCTTCGACAGGATCACTGCTTCAACAGAATTACATCTGCCACTCCAGGAGGCCTGCAGCCACCGTTTAATCGGACTGCTACCAGCACCCTGTGACAACAGGGTGTCAGGGTACATTTCTGACTCTGTCAGTGGTTTGTTTTGTTTTGTACTCTTGCATTTGTTTGTTTTTTTTTTAATTTTCCTAGTAAAGAACTGTTATTCCTATTCCCATATCTTTGCCTGAGAGCCCCTTAATTTCAAAATTCTAATAATTCAGAGGGAGGGGGTTTACAGTTTCTATTTCAAGGGAAGCTCCTGCCTTCCTTAAGCTGACACCTGTCTTTTCAAACCAAGACAATGACACACCCTGTATTTTACACCCCCTGTGTTTGACACATCCCCTCTGCTCACGGAGGTCCCTGCCATGGTCACCAGCAGCAGTCCACACACCCCAGACAATTTTCTGTCCCTTCCAGCTCACCTCCACACACTGGGACACTGCAACTCCTCCCTCCATCACTGGCCACGTCACTTTGCTTTTATATTTGCATCAGATGAGTAAAGAAATATCAGTTGGCAGAGGAATGTTTCCTTCCTGCCATTCCACCAGGTTTCATCCCAGCTAGGGGAGGGAAACTGTCAGTTTATTGCTTGTAGGGCTGTGATGCTGCCTAAGGGAGCATCCACAGGAAAAGCTGAGGTAGCCATGGGAATTCTGGAGCCTAAGGACAGTCAGGGTTATTTTCCATGCCCAGGAAAAGACAAATTTATAATTATATGGGCTTTAAAGGCTGATAAATGCCAGTACTCCACTTCTCCCCTCTGAAGCGTGCAGGAAAAGATCCTGGCGAAGCCAGTGGATGTTTTGTCACTGCTTCCATGATTGGGCTCCCAATAAATGGTGATTCATGGAGCCACTTACATGGGAAATGTGAAAATTGAAAATGACTTCTCCATTAACTTGCTCATCACTCCAGCCCTTCCCTAACCAAATAAAGTGCTGCATGGGGGCAGATGTTGTTGTCGTTGGGGTCTTTTTTATTATTTGAAGGGCCCGATTTCCAAAGGTCATTGATAGAATTTGATGGAAATCAGCCTTTAAAGTATGAATATTGATGGATGAGTAAAGTGGAGTCTTCAGATGGATGACACTGCAAGTAACCCCATAATTTACAAAAGACAAATTATGGGTCAAATTCTTGTCTCGCTCAGGACACTTCAAATCTGAAGTCATCTGAGAAATCATTGATTCCAGGGTAAATGAGGGCAGAGCCCTCACTGGAATGAGCTCCAGGGTTTTATCCTCACAGAGGAGAACAGAGCAAACCAAAATTAACCGAGATTTTGTCGCAGTCCTGATGGAAGTAGAGAGAAAAGATTTGATCTGTCTTGAGGAACCCCTTTAGCATCTCCATGCTTCGCCCAGAGAGGAGGGATTGTTGTAGGGAGTGTTTTAAGGCATTTTTGGAAGTTTAAAAACAGGGGCTTTTGTTTTAGTTTTGAGAACCAGTTATATCTAAATATATAATTATAATATATATATTATCTAAATATAATTTTAATGCTTGAAGTATATTTAAAGAGACATATCCCCAAACAGGCCTGCTGTTTGATATCCAAATATCATTTTTACATTAGAACAATCCCCCCACTAAAATAATTCTAATCTGTACTCATACACATATTTATTGTGTGCTTCTATTATTTCTATCAGACATTCATGCTTCTGTGGTTTCTATTAGGCCTTGAGAATATATCAATATATTTTATTTGCACATTATTAATAGGTTTTTATATAAATATCACCTGGATTTATAGAAATAATATCCTCGACAAAATCCTACACAGATTTTTAGAGCAAATGTTTATGGCTACTGGAAACTTGTGAAGGATGTAGTTCGTAATACTTTTGTGACACAGCCTCAGCTGTCTGAGCTCAAACAGTGCTACTAAAATTCATCTCCTTTGGACAGTGATACCTGGCAGAGAGAAAAAAATCAAGGCGAACAACCAGGAATAGAGGAGTGAGATAAAATAAAACCCAACATCACAAGTGACAGCCTCTTAGCCAAAATAAAAAATAAAAGAGGAGGTCAAATAAGTTAATCCTTCTGAGAATAATTTATTGCTCCAATGCGCGGCCCCTCTCCAGGCAGAAAAAGAAGATAAAATTTGCCAACATGCTGGGAAAAAAAGCGTGGATCAGTGATGAGGATGATGCTGCATGATTGCAGTGCCAGAGGGACGGAGAGCAGAGCTCGGAGTGGGGAATCAGGGAGGAGCTGGAGGAGCAGGGATTGTCACCCTGGGGAGCGGCGGCAGCTGGGAGCGCCCGCCTGGCACCCTGAGAGATGCTGAGCCACCGTCCACCAGGCACAGCAGCCGCAAAAGAGCAAGGAAAGGGAGTCTGGCAGGCATGGAACTGATTATTCAGCAAGCGAAATGAGCACAGACAGAGTTAAACCAGAGAGAAAATCTAAACCTGCACCTCCCAAGGCACCTCCTTCCCAGGTCAGGCTGGGAGCAACTCCTGGGCTCCGTAAGGCAGCAAAGCACAAATCATCTTTATGAATTATCTTTCACCAGTTTGTGGGAACTCCTCAGAGACAAGCAGGTGTTGCTTTCAGGAATGTTTACCACAGGACACTTTGGTTTGATTCTTGGAGCAACAGATTGTGCTGATCTTTCAAATAGTTGTGAGCAAAAATTCCAAGCCTTTATAGAATGCATCAGTAGGTACAAGACCAGTTTTATCAGCACTCCAGTGTTCCCCCACTACTAAAGCTGTAATTTCCTATTAATATCAAGCAAAAATCTACACAAAACTCATAATTATGATGGGGTTTTGGAAGTTAAATCTTAGTTAGACCTAAGAAAAGGTTTCCATGTAACAACTGCTTTGCAGAAATTCACTTCTCATAAACACAAATGCTGTTTCAAATGTAAACAGCCTTCTGTAGTAAGAGAAAAGAATAAATATTGATTGAATATTTTGCACAAATGTCTCCCTTTTACTACATGGATCAAATTTTCCCACAGAATCTGATCAAAGAGCACCCTCAAAATCCCTGCACCTTTATTGTTCTTAGGAAATTTGATTTTGGTTATTAAAAAGGAACTTTTGCCCATTATTGTGCAGGAGTTCTTCTAGTTTGTAGCTGCTGATGCAGTTTTTGAGCATGTCTGATAAATAGCAGAGACTGAAAACGTAACAGGGAACTAAACTCAAAAAGAAGTTTAGCAGCACTGCAATTTTAATTTGGTTGTGATTTCAGACTTGACATTGATCTGATCTTTCTGCCCAGAGGAGATTCCTTTTGGTCATGATTTTGGTGCAGAATCATCTCAAGTTGAACTGAGTTCACTCGGCACACAATCCACACAGCATTTCGAGGAAAGCAAGGAGCCTGCAAGCACCAGTTCATTTACAACATGACTAAAACTGGTTTCCAGGCACCTGCAAATATTGGCAATGGGATTTTGTCACAATTTCGAATATTTCTGTTTGAGTAAAGACAACTCAGCCCCCACACAGGACTTGTGATGGAAGTGGCTGTGTTATCACTCGAGTGAGAGCTGCAGCTCGAACAGATTTGCCTCCCTGAAGCCTGTCTGGAATGACTTGATGCTGATTGTGATTTTTATTATTATTAGGCTGTACTGTTGGCCGTTTTCCACTGACACATTTCCATGAATGCAAATAGAAACATGGAAAATGTTTAACCTCCTCTGCAAGCAAAATTCCGCAGAGCTGTCCCTGCCATCCCCAGCTCTCCCAGCCTGTCCTTCACACCTAAACCATCTGGTTGTCATCTCTTGGCTCTGCCCGTGCCTCTCCCACAAACCAACCATCTGCTGGGAGCCTTTCAACTTCTATTTACAACCCAGGCTCTTTTATCTCTCTTACAACTCCTTGCATATGTCAAAATTTTTAATTACACAGCCACATATTAGGATGTCGTGGGCTCAGGGGGCTTTTTCTAACAGTGATGGTCTGCAAGGCTTTGAAAATGTGGTTTATGGCTTGTTGATAAATGATGTTCCCAAAGAGTGCCACTGGTTTGGAAGGGAAGGAAGAGATGATGCATGAAGTCAATAATTGTTCCGAGACACCTCCAGGTAATTGATGTCTGCATAATTCCATAAATGCTGTGGCTTTATTAAAATACAATAACAATATTAATTTATATGAAAATTCACTCTGGCTAACAGCTAATGCATTTAAATTTCAGATAATTTAATGCAGTCCTATCTCCTGTTATGGTGGGGAGAAAAAAAGGAGGTTTTTCAGTAGAAATTCACTACGTGGCTCAGATCTCATAAAATATAAGGTCTGAATGACTTTTATAAATGCTATAAATATGATTAAGATATCCCCTCCCAAGGTAGGAGGTGAAATGGATCTTGCTGAACAAAAAAACAGCCAAGAACACTAAAAATTACCATTTCAATTACGAATACTGTACATAATACACAGATAAAAACAAAGCCTTTCCTCTCTCCTGCCAGCTGGAGGGACAGAGGGTGAATCCACAATTTTTATCCACAATTTTGATGCAAATTGCTGAGGAATGTTCCCTGTTCTTTCAGGATGAGTTTGCTGAGTTGATACCATTTTAGGACACAACCTGTTTTGCATGGAGATCAGGAATAGGAGGGAATTTTAATAACACGAGGTGACAGAGGATAAAGAAGCAGCACGGCTTTTGCCACATGGTCCACAAAACAAAATAAAGGAATTACGGAGGATTAGCAGAATCAGATCCCCTTTCCCTGGAGTGCCAGGGCTTTGCTCGTGTCTCTCTGTTCTTCCCCTTCTGGCCTGAGGAGTGGTCAGCTCCTCTGTAAAAAGGAAGGATTTTGCACACTGAAATCTAAGAACATGTGGAAAGCAGATTGGTGGGGGAGTGTTGTAATTTTGGGCTTTGAAAAAGGCAAACTAAACAATTTTGAAAGAGCTCCAAAGAGGTTCAGCACCACCAGAAGGGCCCCGCTGAAGCGCTGATGATGAGTCTGGTCCACCAGAGCTGGTGCTGGTTGGAAGGGGTGATGTGGGACCCCCCTGGCCCAGCTGTGCCAGCTGCAGTCAGCTTTTCCCGGAGCCAGGCTGTGCTCCAGGCACCTCTGAGCCCCATCTGCCTCGGGGAGCAGATCCCGATCCAAACAACGCTGGGTACAGCAGCACTCGCCAGTGTGGAGATGAAAACCCTCTGGAATGGCTTCATTTACTGTGAGCACCATCCCGGGAAGAGGGGCTGGAATTCAGGGCGGCTCCAGCTGGGAGCACGGAGTCCCCGCAGGGCTCTCAGCCCCTGGAGCTGGGAATGTGCTGCAGCTGCTGCTCCGTGGCACCGGGACAGCCAGGGGTGGCTGGACACCAACAGGAGCCCACCTGGGGGGAGCAACATCGTAAAAACGACTTTTCCACAGATATCATATTAAAAGGAACCCACTTCCCAAGTAAACCTGAGTCAGAGCTTAAATAAGCCCTTCCTTAGGCCTGCCTGGCTGACTGCTGGGCTGACACAGCCAGGGTGTGGCCCCAGGGACCATTCCGTGTGTTCTTTGCTGCAGGATGGCTGCAGCTGGGGTTCTGGAGACAGACAGAGCCAACAGCACAATTAAATCCCAAAGGAAAGTCCTCCTTTCCTTTTTGCTTTCCTTTCCTTTTTGCTTTCCTTTTCCCTTTTTCCTTTCCTTTCCTTTTTCCTTTCCTTTCCTTTTTCCTTTTTCCTTTCCTTTTTCCTTTCCTTTCCTTTTTCCTTTCCCCTTTCCTTT